>VUQH01014018.1:3363-19338 GCA_015106775.1 Etroplus canarensis
TGTGACAGAGACAGGACTAGTCTTTTTTTCTACAGTTAAAAATTTAAGTTTAAAAGATTTAAAAAATCTTTTCAACTTCGGTCCCTCTCCTGTGGAACCAGCTCCCAGTTTGTATTCAGAAAGCAGACACCCTCTCTACATTTAAGATTAGACTTAAAAGTTTGGGTTTTGATAAAGCTTATAGGTAGGGCTTAGTTTTGCTGCAATAGGTTTAGGCTGCTAGGGGGCTTCTTATGATGTGCTGGGCATTTCTTCACAGGACAGTCATGAATATGTGATATTTGCACATATTAGTTTCATGTTTGTACAATATTAATGGTATTTGTGCATTCTAAATGTCACTGTGACAATATTACACAACTAATTGCATCTTATATTCTGATTGCACTCTATCCTTTGGTACATAGTTCTCATCTTATTTTATTCAGCTATTTTCATTTATTTAGTTGGTAAGCAGACCATCATTGTTTTATCCTAATCGTATGGCTACTATGCAAAGCTTTAACCCCAGAACACACCATGAGAATGTCATGACCGCCTTGCTCAAGGGCACCAAACCCACCACTGAATGCTCAGGGGGTGACGTTTTTTTGGCCTGGTCCACCCCCACATATGGGTCCAGGGCAGGGTCTTGAACTCTTTGAGTGCCACCGGGTCCAGGTCTGAGGCAGGTCCTGAGTCAGTGGCCCTCAGCCCCCTCCGGGTCCCAAATGAGTCCTCCAATACAGTCCGCCACTGCTGCCCCCCCAAAAAATTAGAAATGCTTCATGAATTTGCATGTCATCCTTGAGCAGGGACCACTAAGGCTTATGCCTTTGACCCCCACCCCATCCATATTTCGTATAGGGTGAGAAGCTAGATCGTTTAGGAGGGGCTCAGAGTACTTAGAGCTGGTGCACCTCTATATCAAAAGGCAGTTCTGGCATCTGATTAGGATGTCTTCTGAACACCTTCTACATGATGCATTTTGGGGGAAGCCTACTAGGAAGAGGCCCCCAGTGTAGACCTCTGTCCTTCCCTCTCTCTCGGTTGGCTTGAAAACTCCTCAGTGTCCCCCCAGAAGAGTGGCCAGCTAGAGGGAGGTCTGAGCATCTGTGCTTAGACTGTGACCCAAATGACCCAGACTAGCAGAAGATGGATGGATGGATGGATGGATGGATGGAGGGATGGATGTTCCAGTCCTTCCTAGTTTGAGGGTGGAACTGATCAAAATGCAGAGGCCTGTTGTGGCAGCATGAGGAAAATGGGATCTCTTTGTATTACCTTTAATTATTGTGTGAATTCCCCATTTGCATTTGAAATTATTTATTCCACTACCATATACATTGAATTTGTTGAGTTAAGGTCTCATTTTTGTTAAGCATGTTTGAGCAGAGGTCTGTTTAGTTGACCTCTTTCATGTGTTGGCTTATTTTCAAAAATATCCTATTTTCATTGCTCTGTAATTTTGATGTTATTTTGTCTTTTGGGCTACAATAAAGCTCACCTTCTGAAAATAACCTCTGTTTCTGTCTGACGATTGACTACTTAGTCCCTTGTAATGTGCCAGCCACAGGAGTTTGATTAATACTGCTGCACCCAGATGCACAAACGCATGCATGCATGCATATACCCCCTCCACAGCAAATACAAAGAGGAGCTGTTCAACTCACATATAGCCTAGATAAACAGACCCCAGAACATTTAACTCAGGTTTATGCACATTTCAGCCTCTGACTCTAGCCTCAAAGTCTTATCCACTTGTTAAATCATCTTGACTAATTAGTATTGTGTTCTATGGGCATGTTACATGAATGCGTGAACATGGCAATGAGAAAACAATAAGCAGTCATCATCTATGACTCAACCACCAAAAGGCAACAGAGGAAAAAAATTATGCACTTACAATTAGAAATCATGGAAAAAATGTGTCTGCTGTTGTTTAGGATGTTGCTGTTCAGGGCCCTTGTTCTCTCAGTGTTTATAGCCAACAGAATGATGTTGCTGGTTTGTGACTCCCCACTTTTATTTATCAAGTAGTTCTTCAGATGACACAGAGAATAAGTGTCCAGTGTATGCATATCAGTTTGTACAAGTCTATAAATGTATCTTTATATGGCTTCACGAGGGATTGTAACTCCTGAGCGCATGTCCCTGTTCTTTTCTTTGCAGTAGCCAATGAATCTGGTAAAGGTCAGCAGATAAATTTCAATGGGCAGTATGCACCATTTGTCTAGATAGGGCTTAGGACTGGCACACTTCTCAGTACATTAATTTCATCTCTTGAAAATCACCATTTCATCTCCATTAACAGACTGTCTAAAACAGGACAGAAACAGTGGTCATCCATGCAGTCTGGGTATGTGTTTTCTATTGCACCATCCACAATATAAGCCACCAGATATCAAGCTGTCTCTCATGTAGTGAAGTTTCTGCTGCAATTCCTGTCTTTGTACACAGGCCTTCTCCTTGTTTTCAGGTTTCATTCCATGTGTCATCTGAATGCTTTTTTTTAAATGGCATTGATTACAGACTGGGCAAAAAATCATGTGCAACTACAAAATCAAAAGAGGGTCTAAAACTGATCTGACATGAATTTGGTTCTTCTAAACATATCCTCAAAATAATGAGACACAAAATAGACAGTAAATGATTGCATGAATACATATACACAAGCAACGCTTACAATAGATCAACTGAAGTTTTAACTAATGTCACCCCTGAAAAAGCTAACTTGAATACATGTACATCTACATCTAAACTGCAGAACGAGTACCAAGGCATCTTACTGTATAAGCATCTGTACGCAGGTGAGGAACCCTCTTTGTGACGCATCACATATTCTACCCAGAAGACAGCCTGACCCATAGGTGCTATTGGCTGATCTTTGCGTAAACGTGACAGTCTCTGCACGTTCTGCATGTAGCTCTCTTGATGGAGCACTTCCTGAAGGCCTTGCTCAAAACTGTGGCCATTAACATCAGCTAGTTGAATGATCTTTTCAACTCCTCTGTCTTCCAAACGTAGAAGGTTGCCATACTGGTCAAAGAACAATGGTACGTCGAGCACAGGGAACCTGTGGTAAATGGCCTCCTGGACACCATTGGTTCCTCCATGAGCTACAAAGACTTTGGTCTGTGGGTGACCGAGAAGGTCTTTCTGTGGCATCCAGTCCACTACTGTATTAGAGTGTTGTTGCCCAGTGTAGAGAGACGCTCACCTTTGTGCCTCCATATCACCTGGTCAGAAAACAAAAAAATGAACCAAATTTCCCGTTTGCCTTTAGACTAGCATCACAAAGCCCTTTCCAACATAAATGTCATATATTATCCATTACTGTGGGTTACTTCACACTGTTTGAATGACTGTGCCATAATAACAGAGGCCTAGCTGTATTAGAACAGCCCAGCTGCTGCTATAGAGCTAGTGTCCCCCCAAATGCCACAGTCAAAAACTCACTTCTTCTCAGATCTCAAGTGGAGTAAGATCTGAGAAGAATCTGTTGTTACAACAGCTGTTTATATACCATGAAAGCTAATGCTAGGTTAGCCCAGATGAAGCTATACCATTCAGTCTACCAGTACAACCAGACAGAGATGTTATAGCAGCAGGGGACTTTTGTGCTGAGGGGACAGACCTGAAGGTGTACACATCAGTTGTCTTGTCATACATAAACTTTTGTGCTGTAAATGGGTCTGAAACAAAAACTGTTCAAGTGTTTCCCAACGAAACTTGTGGTTTAACAACAAGGTAAGGGCCCTGCTCAGAACACGGGGCATTTAAATCCTGGGAACTGCAGACCTACAAAGAATTAAGGTCTGCGGCAGGGGGATAAAGGCTCTTTATGGCTATTGGGATAGCTTTACAGCCACAAACCCTACAGACAGTATGCTGCCAGATCCACTCAGAACCACTTCTTTTTTCACTTGGCTCACCAGAGCAGAGAGACCAGCACTCATTCTGCACTACCAGGCAAGGACAAATCCATACAGCTTCCATCAGGTCAGGTCCACCCTGCACAGATTCTACAAGAGGAAAGCAACTTGTCCAGATGGAGTCACCATAGGATCCTCAAGGCATGCACAGAGCTATTTACCACCATTTTTAACCTCCCATTACAACAATCTGTAGTCCCCACCTGCCTTAAGTAAGCCACAATCATCCCAGTACCAAAAAGAGTTAAGGGAAGACTATCACCCTGCTCTCACCCCATCATCACTAAATGTTTTGAAAGACTCATCCTGTCTCACATTAAGTATGTCATTCCTGCTAACCGAGACCAACACAAGTTTGCATATCTAGCAAGCAGATAAACAGAGGATGCAATCATCACAGCCCTTAAACACGTGGAACAGAAACATACCTGTGTAAGGATGCTGTTTGTGGATTTCAGCTTTTTCAGCTTTGAATACAGTCATCCCACACAAACTGATTCAAAAACTGAGCAACCTGGGCTTAGGCAGTTCACTGTGTACATGGATACTAGACTTCTTGAGCAACACACCCCAGAACATTAGGATGGGAGATCACACACTCTCATACTGATCATCAGTGCACTGCAGGGGTGTGTCTTAACTCAGCCCCCTCCTCTATTCTCTCTTCACCCATGTCTGCTCTCCCATTCCCCCATCAACACCATTGTAAAAATTCCTGATAATACCACCATAGTAGGACTGATATCAGGCAATGATGAGTCAGCCTACAGAGAGGAGGTCCAGCATCTGACACAATGGTGTCATGACAATAACCTGGATTCAAACGTTAGAAAAGCCAAAGAAGTGACAGTGGGTTTCAGGAAGTCAAAACATACCAAGCACTTTACATGGGGAAGAACTAGAGAGATTAAAGAGCTTTAGTTGAGGTTCTGTGGGTACATTACAGCTCATTACTTTGCTTTTCTTGTCGTTGACTATCAGCCCAACATTATTACACTCCTCTTCAACAAGCAACAGAAGTTCTTGGGCCTGCAGTATGTTGTCAGAGAGTAGGGCAATGTCATTATCAAAGTCCAGGTCAGTAATCATTTTAGCTAGATATCTGTATGACCTACTTGGAACGAGCGTGACACCTAACTCTGTTTCTTTTCCATTAGTGGTTTCCTAAGTGCATAGTCTAAGACTACCACAAACAGGAAAGGAGCGAGAGTATCCCCTTGAAGCACACCAGTAGTGATCTTGAACTTATTGGAGATGCCGTCATTAGTGACTACTCTTGCTCTGGTATACATAACTTTAATGCCTTTGAGCAAAACTAGAAGGATCTTGAACATTTTAGTGTGTTCAACAGAGTCAGAGGCCTCCTTAAAATCCAAAAATGTGATAACCGCAGAGAGGTTGTTCTTCTGCACTTCCTCAAACAATACGATGTAGCACCAGGATATGGCTCACACTAGATCTGCCTTCTCAAAAACCATTCTGGTTGAATCTGAGATGGGGTTCAATAGGACTGCGGACACGGTTGAGTATCATTCGGTTAAAGATTTTAGCAATAATGCAGGTAAGACTAATTCCTCTGTAGTTATCAGTGTTGGAGAGGTTGCCAGATTTTGGAAGTGGGATAATGTCAGTGAGTGACCACTAGTTTGGCTTACCACTGTTCGTTAACAGTTGGATGCAGAAGGACAGGACAATGTCATCAATGTCACAAGTTTTATAAACCTCGGGAGGAATGTGATCTAAGCCAGCCCTTTTACCCAGTTTCAAAGAATCCTTGACCTTGGTATACTAAGTAGTATTGTCTTAATCAGCTTTAATTTTATGGTCAGCAGGCAATAAAAACTCCATGTACAGAATCTCCAGTCAAGATAAATCTTTATTGTCATTGCACAGTCATACTTTGTACAATAATACAACAAATAGTACAGTCAAATCTGATTTTAGAAAGAAACACCAAAGTTTGCTGACTTTGGTTACAAATGAAACTTTAAAACTTTTTCCCCTGGAAGTTATATCAGTGGTTTTGCTGTTACAAAATTTTCCCATAAATTGAAATTCTGAATTCATTCAGTGCCATGCCTCTTTTTTAAATGTCTCTGTTGCTATAGAGGATCTAACCAAGCAATGATTATGGATACCACAGTCTGCCCTACACCAGTCCATCATGGTAAAAAAAAAAAGCACCTTCAGCTGTTCCCTTGTGTTCCTCCAAAAGACTGTCATAGGTAATTTGGTACAAATTTCATTCTGGATACCCTCCCTGATACTTTCAGCCTTCCTATTATGGGAGTCCAGATGTCCTTCCTGACACAACCCTCCACGGTGAGAGGGGCTTGTGTCCCCAACTGGAATTGAACCAGGGGCCTTTCACTTGGAAGACAAATGTGTAAACCACTACACTACACTTAACTATCAAAGTAAAATTGGAAAAAAACTCAAGAGACAACTACTAAACACAGAGACAAGTCCTCAGGCTAAAAATCACACAGAAGGAACACAGGGGAGGCTAGAATAATAAACTTGAGGCAGAAAGTAAAACACAAACACAACAATATAAAGTAAAACTGTTCATTTGAGAGATACCGTCTGCTCTAGGTTAATAGTTCATAAATGGGTCTTGTTTAGTGTGTTTTCCTTTGCAAATTATAGAGAGGAACTGGGGGCTCAGAAGACTAGCCTTAACCTGGCATGCATTCATCCCAATGCACTTCATTTTATGCTGGAGAGTACTCCCGTTTGGTTGGCCTTCTGCAATCTTAAAAGAATCTAAATTCACATTTGAAACCTTGCCATGATACCAGAGATAATAAAGGTATGCTTTTTTTGGTGAGTCCTGTGTGAAAAATCTGGTAATAAAATCAGAAGTCAGCTTGGAATCTGCCATTTGCAGATGCAACACAAAACTCTGACTTTCCTCCCTGTTTTCGGTTGGCTATGTTCTGGATTTTGTTGTTTGTACGCCTGTTGTCTATAAATTGATTCAATAGTCAGCTAATCTGCAGGGCAGTTAATCATTTGCAATGCATCATACTATAAATCATCTCCACATGTTTAGTATTATTTATTTAGCAAATACAGAGTATTCAAGCCAGGCATTTTCCTCCTGGCTTGCCATATGGAGTGTGAGTAATCCTCCTCTCAGTTTAGTTTTGGTAGAGAGAAAGATTCAGTGATTTCAACTTGGGCTGCTGCCCCACCTGTAAAGCCTGGCCAAGCAAAGGGTTGTGGACATTTCTGTATATGTTTAGTGTGTAAATTAAATGTAATGTAGTTAAGTACAACTGTAAGAATTATGAATTTACAATTTACAATTAAAGTAATGGCCAAGTACCTTAAATTTTAATGAATCAGTGTATACAGTAGTCTTCGTAGGCAAGGGAGCTCAGCAAGATACTAATTATATGTAATCCATTTGACTGATATTTATTGCATAATACTTCAAATTAAGAAGCTCTTAAACTGATTATGCACAGCAGCAACTGGCTAAAATAATTTAGTGTACAGTAAAAAGAGAAATGTCGCTTCATGCTACCCTTTCCTTCTCTTCTCGTGTTAACACTGCCTCAAGAACAGGCTGGAGGTAAAACAAGCATTCAATTTTACTTGGCAGTAAAATATAATTCTGAATTCTCTATTTTGTCCTATTTTCTGCCACTTTCTGTTGCCTTGTGAATTTCATATAGGATGCAGGCAGATGAAAAATATGTCTAATAGGCACACAGTTCTAAAACTACTAAGATTTCTTATGTTTCAAGGAATTTTGACCTGCAAGAAGTTTGTAAAAAACTTTACAGTCTGATTAAAACCCTTCACTTTTAAAACGGAAAAATTAAGGCAGTAGGTCTGCAGAGTTTTTACTAGCACAAACCTGAATTTAATAAAATATCTCCACATGAAATGCAGTACATGTCCATGTGGAAGGCTAGTATGTCCAGTCACTCACCAAATACATTTTTATATGTTAGTACTGAACAATACTTTCCATTGGCTAAGAGGGAAATACTTCTTTTTTTTTTTTAAACCAGCCTAAACACTGACACGTTAGTTTACTGCCAAACCACTGGGAGTACTCTGATCTGATATGACATTTCAACTTGCAGAACAAAAAATTAGAAACACAGGTAAAATGAACACCCAGACCAAAAGCTCATCATCCCTCCAATGTTTGATAGGGCACTTACAAAGAGAGCTGGTAAACATGTGAAATCTGATATTTCTCATTCCCCATGCCCTTTTTATTCTATTGGCCTACAGGCTTGTTCAGGTCTCCATTTAAAATCAATTTTACCAGCTTTCCCAATGTAGGAACTGTAAGTCAGTTAGTAGAGGATGAAACCCTGATATATATGCTTCCAAACAAATTCCTTCTTTCTTGATGGAAGTAATTGTTTCATAAAGCATTTCAAGGCCTCCCATACAGTGCAAGTTAAAATAGTTAAAGTGGTTATTAGATTAGCAAAAGCAATAACTTTAATTTATACACACGCACACATTTAATTTAGTAAAGATAACACAATGCATTTAGAGACACTTGCACAGAACTTTAAACGTGTCAGGCAGTTTCACAAATTACATTATAGCCATAGGGATGTGCCAGAAATGATGTGCTTTGTCTTCTTCGTTTGCCTTCTCCTTTTAGAGGTTGCCACAGTGAATCATCTGTCTCCATCTCACCCTATCCTTTGCATTCCCTTTTGTCACACCAGCGATCTTCATGTCCTCCTTCATTACATCCTCCTTCCTGGCAGCTCCATTCTCAATACCTTTTGTCCAACATATCCACTATCCCAAAAGCCCTGACCATCTCAACCTTGCCTCTGGTGCTTTGTCTCTAAACTGCTCAACCTGAGCTGTCCCTCTGATGTACTCTGCCAATTCTGACTTCCTCGTACAGTATCACAGTTCCTCTCTTGGCACCTGATCATGTCCTTTTTCCTTCTCCACAAAGAAAGTGCAACCCCTTCTCTATATGCCATCAGCACTGTCAAAGCAAACCTTGCATCTATAATACTCTTGGCATGAAGCCATTCTGCTGCTTGCTTTATTTAAAATGCCTTTGTTAACTTACCCCCTAGGATAATGAGCTGACATTGCAGGAAACTTCTGCCATCTGTTTTTATAACCTGTGTTCCTTGTTTTTCCAGGTGGTTCCTCTTGATTCTCTGTTTAGCTAAATTATAGAAAGCAAAGACATCCTTTACACTTGACCTTAATCTTTGTGTAGCTTTGACTTCAACACTTGTCAAATAATTCCAAAGAAATAACTAATTCAGAAAGAGTAATAGGGAAATATAAACAAAAGCAAAAAATCTCCTCAGCCATACGTGTCATATTTCTTAATTTACAGCTTGAATATAACTAAGCAAAAGTTGCCATCACAGTGTCAGAGAGCATCATAACCATATGGAAAGTGTAACTGCTGTAAGAGAGACCAGAAAGAAAGTATTAAATATTACATTAAATACAATATTGGTTGCAGCCGGTGATGTTTAATACTGATTTGGTTTTTTAAGGTGGGCAAACTGAACAAGCAACAATTTTTAAATTCAATGTAACCATTACTGGACAGTTTTATGAAGGTAAAAGCACAAAGCACAAAAGCACAAGAGAAGCGCCACTGGAAAGTGACTTCTTGGGCCTTTAATGTGCCCTATGTGAATTCACATAAACAAGAATTGGATATACACAAAATTTCCTTTTTCTTTTTTCCATTTTCAGATAGAGTAGGTATACACTTGCCAAATGACTCCCCCATAATGATGACACTTTTCATGCCTGTGTTTGTAAAAAGGTTGCTCAAGTTTCCCTAGGGGTGGAGATGATGATCTCTATAGCAGGAGCCCACAGCTGACAGATGAAAACCTTGGAAACAAACAACTGTAAGATACACCATGGTGAAGTTTCTCCCTCATGTGCCAACCTGCTTAAGTAAAAAGCACACTTCACACAGAAAGTCTTTTAGTGGTGGATGGATTTTGAGGGGAAAAATTTAAAAAAAATCTTTTTAGGATTAGAGACTGACCTTGGTGGGCTTGTTTACTCATACAAGGCCTTGGTGTGCACAAGCAAGCTGTCCTCTAATTTTTCTAACACTAAATTAAAGAACAGATAAGATCTTAGAGGAAAAACAAAACTAATTACAGGCCCACTGCTTTTGATTTGCCTTTGTTTTCTTTTCATTTTACCTTGCTTCAGTTAAACACAGTTGTAGAACCTCTGTCATTATGCAATAACATGGGCCATTCCACCTTACCACAACAAACTGACATCCACCACTGAATACATGAACATTTTAGACACCATCATGGATGCAATATACAGTGAGTCCATAACATAAAACTCGATGTTTGCACCATTAGTTCAGTTTATACTAAAATGGTTTGAAAACAGATTTGTGCACAATGCATTTTGGTTGCAGTGTATGCATTTGCTGAGGAGGTTTGTGCCTTAACCTACATCACTCTGAGTACACCCCAGACTTGAATAAGTAGCAGAAAATGGATGGATGCAATGCCTTTACTAGCAGGGACAGTTTTTTTGTAAAGATGTTCAGAGAACAGCATTTGAATGTTAGCTGCCAAAACAGTTCCAGTGGGGATGTAAATTGCAACTTAACAGAAGAAAATTAAAATTGACACAGTAAGGATAACAAATTATGTCATTGTTTGTATATTTTTAATGTATGTATATTTATTTGGTTGTTAGCACTGTTGCGTCACAGCAAGAAGGCCTTGGGTTTGAATCCAGTCAGCTGGGGCCTTTGTTGAATTTGCATGTTCTTCCATTGCCTGTGTGGGTTCTCTCCTGGTCTGGCTTCCCCTCACAATCTAAAGACATACATGGAGTTCGGTTACCTATTGTAAATTGACCTTAGATGTGAATAGTCATCTGACTCTGTGTTAGACCTGCAATAGGCAGCCTGTGTATCCCACCTCTCACTCTATGGCAGCTGGGATAGGCTACAGTGACTCTGGACTGGATAAGCGGAAGAAAATAGATGGATATCGTACACCTGCCCTCCAAGTTTCAGGTAGCAGAGTTTCCTGAAAGCAGTAAGTCAACCAGGAGGGAAGAGCAAGCTGTACTCACAAATAAATCCAAAAACATTTTCACATGTAATTTAATGTTTCTGTAAATGTTTGCTGATCAACATTTATCCACAAGATTAACAACTTTGAAAGATCATAAATCTTCACATTGACAATTTGGAAACTGGTATGTCAACTAAAGCAAATCCCTGTAATTTTAATGTGTTTGTTAAATTACCTGTCTTAATTATGCTTGTGTTTCCAATCAGAGCAATCTTGTGATTACATAATATTTTTATTTATGATCTCAATCAGATTTCTTGATTAGAAAATATGGTTCAGAGTAAAAAGGAAACTGCAAGACATTTCACCTTCATTACTAATTTAACAAACAGATGCAGCCAAATGTGGAAGACCAGCGGACCCAAATACAGAACTCAGCAGACAGACAGGGTAAAACCAAAAGCGAGCCATATTTATTAAGGCTGATAAAGTTTATAGCAAAAACAAAATCCAAACTATCCAGAGAAAACACCAGGAACATAAAGAAAAACACACAGCACTAGGCCCTTAAAACCAGAAACACTCGCACACAGCTTGAGAAAGGAAACACAACAATAACAGGACTATATATGCACAGACTAACTGCTAACAAGACACAGGCGGGAGATGATCCCTGGGGGCAACAATCGGGACAAAAAATAGGGGAAGAAGTAAATCTGAACACAGAGACATATCCAGCTACCAAAATAAAACAGGATGTTAGAAAAAATCATAACTAGGAATGCATGCTGAACTTAACAGATGAACAACAACACAGGAGGATGACACTGAGGAGACACAGAGGGAACTAATATTAGACAAAACATAAATGGAGGCCAGAAATAAGATGAAACAAGAACTGAGACTCAAACAACAAACTCTATAAATAATAAAGAAGAATTCAAAAACAATATACTGATGAGGGAACAAAGTAAATAGATAAAAAAGATGACAAAATCTTACAACAAACCTCATGGACCATGACAAAAGTGACCTAAAAACAAACTACCTTTACCCAGTCAGCAGCCTATGGAATCCATCATGAAGATATTAATTTAAACAACTATAAACAGTATGATCATTTAGACTGTTTACACGGAGACCTCACACAGTTTGAATCATTTACAGTCTGGCTACAAATGCTATTAATTTACTGAAAAAGACACACCTGTGGTGCTTTTGGGTCACTGATTCACTAGTTAGGATGTAGAGCACAGGGCTTGATTAATGGCTTGAAAGTCTATTTCAGTTGCAGATATCTGACATGGTTTTGGTAGTTTGGCTTTGTATGTTTTTGGGTCTCTAGCTTTTACAGTTTTGACATTCTTGGTTTTACGTTCTGCCATGGCATCTCTTGTTTATGTTTATTTCTCTAGTTGAGCCTGGCCATGTTTATGCTTTTATTCATCCTTGCTTATGTTTATGCTTTTGTATAGCTTGCCTATGTTAGTTATTTAGTTCTCCAGATGTTTTCCTGCTGTGTTCCTGTCTTCCATCAAGTTTAGTCTTGCGTCATGCTTTCAGTGAAGTATTCTGTTTCTTGTTTTACTTTGTAGCCAGTCTTGTCTCGTGTATTAAGTTCAGTTTTATTTACTGCCCTTGATTGTCGCCACCTGTGCTCCTCTCGCTCCTTTTTCTGGTTTCTGGTTTAGTCTTTGTCTATTTGTACTCTACCTCTCCTCGGTTCTGTGTCGCATCGTCAATGTAAAATCCCTGCCTGTGTTGGTGTTCCTGCTTCCTGTGGATTTTCATGTCTGGAGTTTGAATTTATGGACATTGTTCTTTTGCCAAAATAAAGCCTCTTTTAGTTTTACTTGTCTTGCCTCCTGTAGTTCTCCATTTGGGTTCACATTCTGCACACACTGAGAACCCTGACAGATATCCACGAAAAAGAGAAAAACCTAGATATACACGCAAAACTGGTATTAACTTAAACATCCACTACATGATCATCAAAATCCAAAAATTAACAGATCGTAATTTAAGGTTTATTTTCCTGCTGATCTATAAAACACTAAAGTCTCCGCATGGTTTATGAGTCTATTCGTTTTCCACATCATTATCTCTGAACATGAATCTGCGTAGCACCTCAGTGACCTCTGCACACAAATTCAGTCACACACCAACTCATGCACGTGTGTGTGAGCATTGCAGTGTTTTTCCATCCGTAACACTCAATCTGTCTTCCATTCGGGGCCTGGGGAATGCCACTGACAGCTTTCTGGACAGGGACTTAAAATCCACACATGCAGAGCGAGGCTATTATAGTTTACTAAAATCAAATTGAAAACTAAAACTGAGAAAAACGTTTATTAGCCGAAATAAAAATGAATCTAGACTTTTGATCATATACACTGCTCAAAAAAATAAAAGAACACTATGAAAACACATCAATGAAACTAAACAAAGTTGAAAATAATAACTCCAAATGAAATAAAAGTAGAAAATAATTTAAAAATACAAAACCATAATAAACGATGCAGAACATAAAGAATAACATAAAGATCTGCTGATTAATTAGTGATCCTAAATTGTTGATTTAGGTCTTATTTCTGATTCTTAAAATAATGGTCTTTTTAAACAAATCAAGGATATTGTGGGAGGAACCCTTTTAAACTGTAGGCTGGACTGGATATGTAACACTGGCTTTCTACAGGAAAGGATAGGGCAGACTGCTTCTTGAGAAGGCTTAGATTATTTAATGTGTACAGTAAAATGTTGCAGATCATTTTATTATTGTGCATTTTATTATTATTTTATTATGCCATTTTCTTTGCAGTTACTTGTTGGGATAGCAGCATCTTTTGCAGCATTAGGAAGGCTGGCTCTGTGTTGGGGACTCTGGAGATGCAACAGATAGTTACTGAGAGAAGGATGTTGCACAAGAAGGTTGAACATACTGGTCAACACCTCACATCCCCTGCACAAATTACTTGTCAAACAGCAGAGTGAAATTCTAACTACTCTGTCAGATGACTTACAGCAGTCAAACACAGTTCCTATATGGGTCCTATGTTGGTGTGGGAAAAAACCTGCAGTGCCGCACTAGCAGCTATTTGAGTCTGTCATAGCTGTCAGTGCTAATAAGCATGCAAACATACTCTCAGTAGCATGAATGCCTGCAAAAATTTCAAAAAAATTTTAGACTACACCAAAGTAATTGACTGAGTGATTGATAATGTCAGTCTTATATCAACCCGTCATGGTTCCCCTTTTTGCCTCCTTTTTTGGAGTTCTTCTCCCCTTTTCTTTCCTTGGTTTCCCGCCTCTACTCATCCCTAGGGGTCTCCATCTTTGTCTGCATCAGGTCTTTCTCTTATTTTGGTATCTGTCTATTTCCTGCGGCACTTCCCTTCCTGATTTGTGTCAGCTGTGTCTCCTTTCCACCTGTCGCCCTCTCATTGGTCGTTCTGTCTATTTAAGTTCTGTCTCCCTGTCTCGTCCTTGTCGTGTCACACTGGTTGTTTCCCATGGATGTGTCTTCATCTTCCCCTGTGTTCTCTCCCCGGCTTCCACCCAGGTTGTTATTTGGATCACTGCCTGGAGGTTTCCACACCTTCAGGAAGCCCTTTTGGACTCTGTGACTTTGTGTACTGATGAATAAAGCCTTTTTGAGTTTATCCTCCTGTCTCCAGCGGTACTGCATATTGGATCCACACCACACCATTGCACACCACCATGACACAACCACAGTGATTGTGGTATTAAAATTAAGTTTGTGGGTGCAAATGTTACATTTAAAAACAAATTGTTTTTCTAAGGTAACAGAACTTTAAAGTTAATCATACAATATCCCACAGAAGCCCATTCACAAAGAGCAACTCACACCTTAACCTTCACAGACAGTGTTGAACTCTTTGGCTTCTGCTTGCTGGAAAACAAAGAGGGAACACAGGAAACAGGAGGGGCATGTCTACTGTGCATCATTCCTCATGGAGCTAACATTTGCTCTTTGCTCCTTTGCTTTTATTAGAACAATAAAACAAAAAACTTTTTTAAAAAAAATGTCAAGTTTATTATTAGAGACTCAAGCCTGTGTTAAAGTCATAAATGTTATAGTCAGAAATGTTTTATATGAACCAGTCCTGTGTTTATCAATGAGGGCCTCATGCAGAACATTGAAGAATTCAGTCACACCTTGTTAAAAGCTCTCTGCATCTTACTGTTTACACTGGAGAGTCTTTTATAAATATCCATAAACAATAAAAAGTTCAAGGTCACATCATGATGTAAGCTGTGGAGAAATCAGCTCATGGTTATGCCCACACCAAGGCCACCACGACTACCCCACACTAGGTAGCACCAATATAACTTTCATTATGGTGTTACAAAAATATGAAATTTAAAAATTCTGGTGAATGAATTATGAAATGAAATGAACAGAATATAAATTTAAAGCTGGGGTAGAAACATGTTTGTGCTTTAGAAAAGCCTGAATACAGAATAAAGTGGAGCAAAAAATTCCACAAAGAGCATACTGTCCATGTCATGGTCCGCCCTTTGGTTAGGGTTTTGTGTTTGGTCTTGAGTTCTGTTTGTTCCCTTTTTACACCGCGCCTTGCCTGTGTCCTTTGTTAGTGGTCTTCATCTCTGTCTGTGTCAGGTCGTGTCTCAGTTTGGTAGCCTGTCTAGTCTCTGCTTTGTTCCCCCTGTCTTGTGTGCCTTAGTTACGCCCCTGTCCTCTTGTCTTCCCTCATTGGTTGTCCCTGTTAGGTCTCCCCCGCCCTGTCCACCTGTCGCGTGTTCATTGGTTAGTCTCTGTGTATTGAAGTCTCGTCTTCTGTGTTTCTCGTCGTCGCGTCGTACTGGTTTTCCCCCGTGTGCCACCCTCTCGTGTTCCCAGGATTTTTGGTACCCTGTATAATCACCCTCTGTTTTGGCAAAATAAAGCCTTGTTCCTTTCATGTCGGCTCTGCGGTCCTGCATATTGGGTCCACACCTCACCCACAGCATGGCACACCATGACAGTCCAGTGGGTTAAGTACAGGACT
>VUQH01014035.1:0-15516 GCA_015106775.1 Etroplus canarensis
AAAAAAAAAAAAAAAAAGAATCTCTGGTGAGAATCTTTGCCAGAGCAAAGAATCAACACAAGACTTCTAAGGTACAGTGTGGGTTGTCATTTTTGTATTGAACGTTTGACGGCTTGTGTGTCAGATTTCTCTCTACGGAGAAGAGCAGCAGCAGATCAGGCAGCTACAAAAAGTACTTTAAAAGACAATGACTATCACATGGAAAAATATTCATGGCTTGCCTGAAACAAGCGCTCTCACACACGTCATATATGTAGATTTTCTTTAAAAAAAGACACTTGATGTACGACAGAAACTAAAAGCAGTATTCATCTTCAAAAGTGTGGCACTGCCAACTTGATTGGAATTGTAGAATATGATAAAAGGATTAATATTTTTGACTTCTTTTCCTTTACCAAAAATGGCACTGTAGCTGATTTTTTAATTCTTTTTTTATCTCCTTTATAATTTGGTGATAATCAGAATGCTATACTTTTTCTTTATCTATTTGTTATTCTTTATTATTATCTTGTTACTCTGCTTATTGTCTTTATTATTAATTGTGTTACATTTTTTGAGCCCTGTCCTATTAGTATTGCTACTTTCTCTAACTCCTTCTGGCTATACAAAGAAACTGTGGCAGAAGACATTCTCACAATGGCATCCATCTCAATATAATGATTAACAGCATGACATGTCTCATACAAAACAAATTCTCTATTTCTGAAGTTTTTGTAATAGAGACCTGCCATCTGCCATTTCTCTTTTTATCTTTAAGTTGTCTCATCACATTGGATTATGGTGTGTGCCTTGTGTATAAACACAGCATTGGCCCTTGTCAGCTCATTTCCGCTGTCAGCAGAATTTGCCTTCTTGCTCTGCTGCTGATATCTGTGACTGCTGGATTCTGCTTGTTCTGTCATGGTTGGATTTAATCGGGTGAATGTCATACGCACACATACCAAAACACACATCTCTGGACTAATGTTACACAATAGGTTAGGGTGCTGATCGCCACCGTTCTTCAACTGAGCACAAAAGCCGGGTTTGTGTCTTGCTGCGATAGAGGAGGCTGGAGCATGTTCCTCATTGATAACAGTGTATGGTGAAATTGAATCATTCATGGTGGACCTGGTGAACAAAAGCTTTACCAGCTGCTATAATTGTCACATTGCAACATATCGTAATAAACCCATTACTGGCAAATCTGATCAAATTTGATCCAAAACACATTGCTATTGACAGTGCTGTTATCCAAGGGACAGGCCAAAGTCTTATTTAGCCCTGGCAGTCACTGATACTTTATAATTAGTTACCATTATAACAAACCAACATGTTTATAGATTTGCTCATGTGTATAATACATTTACAGTGCTCGAGCTGATGGATTATCTTCCTGTTGCTATGAATATCCATTTCTGTGTATGAGTGTTTTATTTTAGGTATTAGGCATGCTGTTCTGAATTCCTATGCAAAGGTACTGTACATTCAGTAATAACTTTGGTTCAATTAAGTCTAGATACGGAACAATCCATGGTTCAGATACCACTGCTTGTTCTTGACATAAAGGCACATTTGCATGACATACCATGAGTAATCTGTTAAAACCAACCTATAAAATAAGGCTTAGGATTAGTTTATATTAATCTCTATAAATGTATTACTGTGTTGTGTTCAAGGGTTAAATTGGGATTTAACAGTTGGGGGAACCTTAAGTTCCATTATTGCAGTGCAGCAGGATAAAATACTCACTTAGTAATAAGTCACAAAAATTTTCTACTGTGAGCTTCATTAGATTTGTTTTCTTTGACCTGCTCTGATGTGTACTGCTCTTTGTGGATTTAGCCAACAACATTTTACAATATATAAGCATGTTGTATATGCTCCCTAACCCCTAGCCAGTATGAAGGTAGTACAAAGGTGGAATTTTGAAAGTGTTACTAAAGAACATCATCAGCTTACAATAAATTAAAAATTATGATTTCTTCAACTGTAGAAGCAGTCCTTGTTACTCAGAGACAGAGACAGAGAAGCCAGTCTTCAAAGTCCAAGCTTTTCACTTGGAAAGGGTTCTTTTACCATCATCTTTGCTGCTGCAAAATTCAATTACCAATTCCAGTTGGCATAGTGGTGCAGTGGTTAGCACTATCACATCATAGCAAGAAGATCTTGGGTTCAAATCCACTGGCTCCATAGGGTCTTTCTGTGTGTAATTCAGACAGTCTGCCTTTGTCCTACAGTTCAAACACATGCCTGTAAGGTTAAATGGTAATTGTACATCATCTGTAGGTGTGACTGGTTGTCTCTCTGTGATGGACTGCTGAACTGTTCAGGCTGCATCTTGCCTTTTGACAACTGTTAAAGGCTTTAGTCTCCATCTCCTACCACCCCGAATTGGAAAACCAGAAAAAAATGGATGGATTTTCATTCAGATTTTTTTTTCAGCATCCTATCTCTTTCTTAAAGCTCTGCTGATTTTCAGGATTTTACCCATGATTTTTCCCATCTTTGAAAGGAAAAATTATAACACATTTACCTTATTTTGTTTCCTGAAAATAAAGTGACTATATCTTTAGCTAGCAGACACACTGTGTGCCAAACTCCACAGAAAAGGCTTGTGCTGATATTTGTTAAGCTGTTTGTAATTGAATGCCACTTTAAAAAAAAAGTTGCTCCATTCATGCTAACTCCTCTTCTGTAGCGCTAGCTGGATGCTTACCTTTATTGACATCTGCAGAATGATCACATAACAGGAACGTGAAGGAAAAAATGATATGTGGTAGCTTAACTGTCTTCTTGGTGTCAACTGCAAGCGCCACCTGTCTGCAGTACATGAAAAATTCTCTCACTTGACAGCATCTTGTCTTAAACTGTCAGATTTAATTACTCATTGACTGAAGGTCCTGGAATACTGTTCAGAATCATTCTTAACCCCCGGCCACGTTGACCTGATTGCAGACAAACTTAAGACCTGCAACTCCAGCTTATCAACCAGATGAATTTTCGTCACACCTACCAGCTGGCTTATTTCCTGATCTGTTATGGCCGTTTTGATTTGCCCGGTGATGAGCTCCTCATTTGGCCTCCTATTTGGCTACCATGAACACAATTTCTGCTTGTTTAATGCTGTATCTGCACTTCTTATTATGCAAGCTGGACTGTTCCAAAGGACAGTAGTTAAAAGCAGTTACAGTAAACTAGTAATCTGTTGTCTGCGCCTTTAAAAATGGAGACCACTTTCCCTTCCCTTGCTTGCCAGTCTCAACTGGCTTCACATGACCGTCCGTTTAAATGTCTTATCAGCACGTCCTGTGGTCTATATGTCACACCAGAGCAGACATGTTGAGTGAATTACTGATGGTAATTTCAAAAATTCTTGAAAGAGTTGTTGCAGAACAACTGTGTGATCACTTGCAAAGGAATGGTTAATTTGAAGAGTTCCAGTCAGGATTTAGAGTTCATCATAGCACCGAAACAGCACTAGTGAAGGTTACTAATGATCTTCTTATAGCTTCTGACAGTGGACTCGTCTCTGTGCTTGTTTCCCTAGACCTCAGTGCAGCATTTGATACAGTTGACCACAACACCTTACTACAAAGGCTAGAATATGCTTTTGATATTAAAGGGAATGCTTTACGCTGGTTTGAATCTTTTTCATCTGACAGATTCCAATTTGTGTATGTAAACGAGGAGTCTTCCTCACAAACAAAAGTTAATCATGGAGTCTGACAGGGTTCTGTGCTGGGACCAGTACTCTTTACATTATACATGCTCTCAGAATGCAGGCCTGCTTGTGGTTCCCAAAGTTTTTAGAAGTAGAATGGGAGGCAGAGCCTTCAGCTGTCAGGCCCCTCTCCTGTGGAACCAGCTCCCAGTTTGTATTCGGAAGGCAGACACCCTCCCTACATTTAAGATTAGGCTTAAAACTTTCCTTTTTGATAAAGCTTACAGTTAGGGCTTAGTTATGCTGTAATAGATTTAGGCTGCTGGGGGGCTTCTTATGATGTGCTGGCATTTCTTTTCCACCCACCTCTTTTCACTCCCCTGCAGGTCATTAAATGTTGTCTTCTCTCTCCCATAGTCTATGTCTCACTTTGCTCTCCTTTCTCTCTTCTCTCTCCCCTCACCCCCAACTGATCAAGGCAGATGGCTGCCCCTCCCTGAGCCTGGTTCTGCTGGAAGTCTCTTTCTGTTAAAAGGAGTTCTTCCTTCCCATAGTTGCCAACTGCTTGCTCATAGGAAATCATCTGACTGTTGAGGTTTTCTCTCTAACACTGTAGGATCTTTACCTTACAGTATAAAGTGCCTTGAGGCAACTTTTGTTGTGAATTGGAGCTACATAAATAAAACTGAATTGAATTGAATAGGGATGCATGTATTAACAAAGAAACAGACATAGGCCACTCATGATATTCCTTCAGATGCTTTTCCCATGACAAATTATTCACAAAAAGTTTATGCTGCATTCATTTGATGCAAAAGGTAATTTATGAATAACCCAGGAAAGTCACTTTATATTGTTTTGTAAAAGATTTTTGTATCTTAAAATTATATTATTCATTTTCTTATTTCAATATCTGTCAACTAGTCACATTTGAGCAGGTCAGGACATGTTTAAGATAACAAACATGAAAAATAACTACAGTAGCTCCTAACAGGCAAATAATCCGTGCCAGTATATCACGGGGTTTGCTTCTAATCACCAGCCCTTTACATCTTTAATTAACTGCCCTGATTGCAGTGAATGTTCCTTACACAATATGACCATGGCCTGATTACTCAATAACTGCCCCAAAATGCAGTTAGTAACATCAATCATTTTTCTCTAAAACTGACAAAATAATCTACAGTAATTACCATCAGTAATTTAAAACTGATTACATTTTAGCACAAAATGACAAATTCATAAATTTACTCCCTGCTAGTGTTGTTTCTTTTTTTAATTTATGTATTGAGTCAACTTCAGAGAAACTGGAGATAACAGGCAAAACAACTAACTGGTTTTTAAGGAAAATTTGAACAAAAAGCACGTCAAATTAGCTTATATTTCTTATTTCATAAGAAAAAAGATAAGGTTTTTTTCTTCATATTGTCCTGTAAATGTTATCTTTTTTCATATGAAATAAGAAATATAAAGTAGTTTGATGTGCTTTTTATTCAGATTTTTCCTTAAAAACCAGAAGAATGACGGCAGTGGGTCAGGAGACACAGTGCATACACTTATAGTCTTACTTCTTCTTCTTTCGGCTGCTCCCGTTAGGGGTCCCCACAGCGGATCATTTGCCTCCATCTCACCCTATCCTTTGCATCCTCTTCCCTCACACCAACCCTCAACCATACCCCATGTCCTCCTTGGTCTTCAGCCAACAGTAGCGTAGTTTCCACCGGGATCCTGTTGGCTGACAGCACTGGAGGCGGTCATCAGGAAGTCGGGTAATGAATCCGCATATTTGATTTGGCAAAGATTTTACACTGGATGCCCTTCCTGATGCAACCCTCCCCTAACCCAGGCTTGGGACCGGCACTAGGCTTGTGGGCCCCTGTGGCTGAGTTTTATAGTATTACTACTGCTTATAAACATTACAGTAATAATAAGTTTATGACTTATTTTTGTGACTCTGTATAATCAGGCTTTTGTTTAGCCCCAGGACTAAACTGCTTAAGGAGATCTCTGTTAGGAACTGGCAGTCTAATTCATTTGTGGTCTTGGTCCCTTTCATATGCATGCTGATGTGAATGTAGTTCAAGATGTTGATTGATGCAAATGTAAATTAGTGTTGCTATGACAAGAAAAAAAAGGGGCTCATATATTACAGGAAGTCAGTAAGCATTTATCTGATTGTCTGTTTAACCACTCATGCTAATTTTACTGGATCCAGTCAGCACAGATTTTCTACTATTTTTTAGCATTACTGCTTTTCCACATAGCTCATGCTAATCAGAGCAATTAGGTAACAGTATGTGTATTAATTTATGCAACTGGGGCCAAGTCTGAACCTCATTTAAAAATATGGTACAATGACAGTGATCGTCAATTATATATGTGGGATCGGGGACATGCAACGCCACAGATGGATAACACATCATCATGATCCCACCTGCTAATTTATAGCCTGATTTGCATGATCCATTTAGGAAGCCTTTACGAGAATGGAAAATGGCTGTTGTCAGTGATGAGGAGGCAAGTGGGATAGATAGTTAGGGGTAGTTTTTTCGTTTTTTCTCTCTTGTAGCTTATTTATACCAGCTTTAATTTGTGCAAATGGATTCTCAACACAAACCAGCAAGGATTTTAATAATTAAGTAAAATAAGGGAAAATGAAATTGAGCTCATGCTGTTTTGTAACAGCCGGTGTATGGCTTCCCAAGTATTATGCTGAGGCAAGAGTAAGCATAACAGTTAATTATAAGTAAGTTATAATTAGTTTGTCTAGTAGCCTTTTGGCTAATGAGGAGCTGCTTAAACATTAACAGAAAGTGGGGCAGATTGGGTCCAACAAATTATAAAGCTTGAAAACAACAGAACTCAAAGTACTGTGAGGTCAACAAAAGGTTAACATGGGCTAACCTGTACGATCCAAAATATTTGGTTCATAGAGATAAGATACACCAATGATAAATGAATACTATGCCTAAATAAGATTCATAAAGGCAGTTATGAATAAATGAATGACACCTTTGTTTTAATAGAATTCCAGTTCAAAATGTACAATTTTTAAAAATATTTAATTTAATTAGTGAACATGAAAATTCCTTCAGATTTGAGCAATGGTCTCTGCCTGCAGGAAAGCACTTACAAGCTGCTTTAAATGTTCCTACTTTGGAGTATATTATAATATCGGTAGTGTCAAACATTGCTTCTTCCTTTTCATCTAGTATTCTCATCTTTTTCTTTTGTTTGATTCAAGTTGTGAACTACAAACCATGTCAACTGCAGCCTCCCTGCTGAATGTTGTTTAAAGAGGTCAAAACTGATACCATGCGCATGAAAAACAGGCAGTAATTACAAAGCAGAATAAGATATAAGAACCATTGCGCTTTCCTCATGTCAAAGCATCCCTTTCATTCTTTCCCAAACCACTTTGTTGATTTAATTTGGCCTTTTAAAACACTTATCTCCCCAGCACGATTGGCTCTATGTGTTTGTTATATCCCATAGCCATTATGTTTTCAGATTCCTCTTCTTTGTGGCTCTATTCAGATCCAATAATAGTTGAACTCGGCCAGGGTTCAGCCATTGTCACACATCCTCAGGCTATTTCAGGTCTGTAAAGCAGATTGAGATGTAGACTTGGAGTCTCTGTACAACTTTATAGGCAATGATGCAACCACAAACCAGCATTTCTTTTGTCAGCAGATCTTGCTTGTGCCGCATTGTAAAACAATGTTTTTTTCAACAATATTTTAATATGTCGAAGATACTGAATTTCACTCTGCTGAAATTCCAGGCCATGAGTTGGCCTTTTGCAAAGCTATGGTGGAAATATTGATGTCTGGCATCAATGTAAGGCTGAATCAAGAGGAGTTTTGTTTTGAGGAAGATATGTCAAGCATAAAGTTTAACTCACATTAATCAATAAACTCCAAACCCTTGATGTCATGATCCTGGGTTTTGAAGTTTGGTTTTGTATGCTTTTGAGTTTCCTTTATGGTTTTGAATTTCTGAGTTTCTTTTATAGTTTTGAGAAACTTTTATCTTTTGTTTCTGCACCTTTTGTTTATATTTAAGCCTTAATTTAGTCTTGCCCATGTTTAGTTATTTAGTCCTTTAGATGGATCCTGCTGTGTTCTTGTCTTTTGTCAAGTTTGGTCTTGTGTTTATGTTCTCAGTTATGTTTCTTGTTTCCTGATTTAGGTTGTCTTGTGCATTATGTTCATTATGTTACTTCCTGCCCTTGATTGTTGCCACCTATGCTCCTCTTTCCTCTGGCTGCTTGTTACTCTTTAGTCTGTGTGTATTTATACCACTGTCTCCCTTCACTCTGTGTTGTGTCTTTGCCTATGGTTTAGTTTTACCTGTTATTGTCAGGTATTCTTTATGTCATGTTAAGCCAAGTCTAGTTTAGTTTCCTCCTCACTCCTGTTAATGTTTTAGTTTGCACCTTTTGAACTCACTTTTGGTTTTCTTTCTGTGTCGGCATGGAGTCTGCATTTTGGATCCTTACTACATCCTTCCCCAAACCCTGATACTTTATTTTTTATTGTTTTTTTAAAAGAAATTCAAATCATTATTATTTAATTGCTCTGTTAGACTGGCAACCTGTCCAGAGAGGACACTGCCGCTTACCCTATGAAAGGAAAGGAAAGATATAAAAGGTTAAAATGAGCAGCCGGAAATAAAAAAAGAAGATTGCATATAAGGTGAATTTGTTGCCGGCAACACATTTAAAAATGCAGAGAGCTGTTCCGCCAGTTTTTTTCTTTTGTTTGTTAACATATCCTTTGAAATGTATCACAGGAATCAAAATTAGATTTTCTTTTTTCAAAAAGAACGCTATTTCTCAAAATAAGCAAAACGTGATATGTTGTCTTTGTACTATTTGTCTATTTTATTAAATATACAGTTTGAATGTCTTTAAAATCATTGCATTCAGTTTTAATTCACATTTTACACAGGTTCCCAACTATTTTTGGCATGGTTTGGAGTGTCATTTGAAATCTGTGTGAAATTGAGTTTTGGCTGCAGAGTTTGTCTAAGCCTGTAAACTATAAGATTTCCAGTGTACTAATAAGCCCAGGTCACACTTCAGTGGGAAGGATGATAGTTGCAGATTTATGCAACACATATTTACTTTATATGCTCCTACACATACTAAACTTCAGGGCATGCATATGTGGATAAACCCTGCACATAACCACTGGAAATCATGATGGCAACCTCCTGAAAGCAAAAGCTAGGTCCTGTCTTTGTTGGCTGAACAGCATTAGAGGAAAATTGAAGGTGATTCCCAAGTGCGGTGTTGTAGACAGTGTATATGGTAGAACACCACCAAACCATTTATTCCACATGGCTAGTTCCACTAAAAGCATGTACTGGGGTTGAACTGCTTTCCTTAATTATGTCTTACTGTTGCTTTGATTTATTTCTTGCCATCCTGTAGGGAGCAACATACTGTGATAATCCGACTTTGACAATGGGGGATAAGGAAAAAGATTTATGAAAGATAGGTCTATTGTTTAATCCTTACAATTGCAGCATCCCAGTATTTTTTCATTTATTGAAGCTTTTCTCCATGGCTTAAGATTGATACAATATTCAGCTGTGCTTTCTGGATGCAATTATGCTTTGTATAAACAATGTCCTACTACATGAATCAGATGCAGATACATTTAGATGCAAATTATGTGACAATACATATTCTGACCAAGAGTTGTTGCATATGGCAAACCCAATTTACAGTAAATGGCATGCAGCCATATTCATTGAGCAGACCATTGTGTTGCTGGAAAACACTGCCACAACAAGCGGACCTGCTGGCATGCTCCTCTGGGAGAACATTTTAAAAGATATTTATTTCATATGCTCAAGAATATGCATCTGCATAACTAATTTTAACAGCCATCATTCTGTCATTTTATGGCCATTAGTTTCTCTCCTCTCCTCTGTGGGGCTGTATTTTCCATGAACTCCACGAAGGCCCACACAACTCTGCCTCAGATTTTTTAGTATTTTTGGGCTGGCTAGTAGTAAAATGGTTAGAATAAGAAAACAAGGTTATGGCCAATCGGAGGTAAGAAAGGATCAAGTTTATGAGAGAAAAAATGGGTTTACCTTCCAAACCCAAAAGTTTACTGTCTAGTTACTGTTACTGACTGTCTAGCCAAAAAATAACTTATCTTCAGATCTTGGAGATCTTGTCAATTTCAAAATGACAAATTTCTCCAAAGTTTGAGAAGTATATTAATTTGTCATAATACTGTGTATCAGTGATTACATATAAAAATCTATAATCCTCATTTATACCTGATACACAGCATATTAGCTGCCAGGTTAAAAATGTGACATTAGAGAGGTATACTGCTTACTGCAAACATCTCATGAGTGGCAGATAAATGTCAAAAAGTCTATAGTTGTCTCTGTTTATTTTCTGAGAGGTGGGTTTTTTGTTTTGTTTTGTTTTTGGACTGTGACACAAGTGTCATAAATGTCTGTGTACATGATGTGAAACGACACAATCGACACAAAACAAAAATGCATGAATTCAGGAATTATAGCCATTTTTATACACATTTCCCCGTTTTTCAACAGTTGAAATGTAACTGTCCCCTATAGTACAGTGGTTATACATTCACCTTACAAGAAAAGGTCCCTGGTTTGGTTCCAAGTGGGGACACAAGCCCCTCTCAGTCTGGAGGGCTGTGTCAGGAAGGGCATCCAGCATAAAATCTCTGTCAAATTACCAATGCAGATTAATCTGCTGTGGCGACTCCTTGGGGAGAATACAAGAGAACAGCTGAAGGTACGCAGCAGTTGAAATGTCATTGGATGAATAATCATATTGATGAAGATCTTCCTTTGTAGGCAACGTCTGCTTTAAACCTGAAGCTCATGGAAACAGTAAAAAGTGATTTAATTCCTTTGTGATTCTTTTCCCAGCCTTGACTGCAGTTGTCTTGGTTATGAACTGGTTCTTATATAGTGCTTTTCTACTCTACCTGAGCACTCAAATCACTTTTTTACTACAAGCCTCAGTCACCCATTCACTCACAAATTCATGCAGCGCTTTAATCTATGCTTATAAGTGCATTTAACTATCATCAACACATTCAAACTCTGATGTATGCATCTGGAGCAAATTGAGGTTCGGTGTCTAGCCTAAACACACTAGACCGGAGAAGCCAGCGAATGAACCACCAAGAAGACGACCCACTCTACCTCCTGAGCCCCAGTTGCAATGTATATCGAACTTAAGCCCCTGTCACACTTTGATGATTTAACAAGCGTATGCAGACACAGAAAAAAACTGCAAATACACCAGCAAACGTCAGTTAACTTTTAGGTAAGTTTTCTATAAGTTAAGAGCACGCTGAAGTACGCCAGTGTACGTGGTAGTACGATAAGGTTGCTGGAAAATCTTGAGCATGTTTGCCAGCGTATGTCTCATACGGCCCACATACAAGGACCATATGTTGCAGGTACTTAATGCATACAGAGACTCTCGTTACTAATATGTCAAAATACATGGAGATAATTTCTAGTGTACCAAAAACGTATTAATAACCTATGAGTAACATGTTTTTAACACATGTGTAACACATATCAACTATACCTCCAACGGATATTGATGTTTGTAGAAGTATTATAACACACAGCTGCTGAATAATGTGTGGTTAAGGGGAGTGGTATAAATGGGTTTTAAGTTGTGAATGCTGGCAATACAATAGCATTCGTTGGTATTAACGGTATATACATGTTAGCATTACATTATGTATCCGTCCATTTAACATCATTGCTCTGCATATGCCAACGTTTTAGAGGAATTTGGACGCGTCGGCATAAGCTGTTTAAATCGTCACAGTATGACAGGGCCCTTAGTGGTTTGCACATGTGCCTTACAAGCAAAAGGGCCCTGGTTCAATTACAGGTGGGGACACAAGCCCCTCTCACCATGGATGGTTGCATCAGGAAGGGCATCTGGCATAAAAACCTCTGCCAAATTACCTATGCGGATGAATCTGATGTGATGACCCCTTGGGAAGAATACAAGGCAGCAGCCGAAGGCACATTTTTTTCATGTTGAACCCTCTGTATTTCATAACCACTATTTTCAAATGAAAATGCAACACTTAGTATGAACTCTAGATGTTGTAACTGCATATTTTATTATGCCTCCACCATGGAGGCATTTTGTTTTCAGGTTGTCTGTCTACAAATGCATCCCTCCATCAGTTAAAAATTTTGTTACCACTACAAGAGCGGACTTGTTTGCTGGAACTTTACCAAACCTTCTGTGGTTAATACCTACGATGGGTAGAATATCTGATAACTTTTACGACATTGTAGGGTCAAAGGTCAGGATTAAGGCAGAGGCACCGGCAAAGTTCTAGGCATTTCATTAACAAAGACATAATGTCCCACAAATGCCCACAAACAGCTTTTAAGTAAATTGTTAAATTGCTTTTGTTCTCTATAAAAAAGGAGGTTGTATCTTAATTCTTCAACTTTAATTTGGTCAAAGGAAAAATATCAGTGTCTAATTTGAACCTAACTGTATAATTTGATAAGTAGCACATATAATTTATTGTAAATATGGTTAAATAATAAAGCACATACAATTTTTTTTTAAAAAAGCCAGTCACACAAGCTAGTAATCTGAATTACACTTTTTCTAACAAAGTATTGAAGTATTTATACAGTAAATTCTATAGAATTTTAGACTTACAAGCCAATTGCTTAGAATCGCATAAACATGCATAGGCTACATGATAGTGTAACAACTTTTAATGTTTACTTTAGGAAGCAATGAGATGAATATAATCACACTGATTGTGACTGGCTTACCAGGGCAGACCTGACATACTGCTACAGTAAAGAAAGCATTATCAATGCAAAATGAAAAGCCACATTTGAATGTTATTAAAATATGTTTTAATGCACCCTTTGCTGATTTTAATTACTACTGTTTATCCCCTGCATATGCCATCAAAATGCTCATTAAATGAGCTGCCTGATCAGAAAAAAGTAATATTCAAAAGGCAAGCAAAGTGCAGCATGACATCTGCTTCCATTAGCCCACAAGCACTAGAAGATCTTTATTTCTCCCCTGCCTCATACTGCCACACATTTATCACACATTATACTGCATCTCAAATCAGCAAGCCACGTAGGACTCTTAATGGAATACAGACAAGACAAGCAAAATTCAAATTAATATGCCTCACCATGGTGAAGACTTAATAGAAGCTTATGATTGACCCACATTTAACATAAACTCTCACAGGGTAAAATGTATCCCTGTGGCAGCACTCAATTTTCCTCACTGACAGCGACCATTCAAATTCTCTTTCCCAATCACACAGTTGCCTTGGAAACACCAGCAGCTGCCAGGCAGTCATTTAAAAATTCCAAAATGAGGTGCCCAATTCTGCAAAATTCCAGTAGTGGGAATACCCTCTTCCAGAGACACATGCATCCACACATCACTGCAAATTGTTAATTTATTTTCCATAGCACCTTGTTCTGTTAAACTGCACATTAACTGATTATCATGTGTAATCTGAAATGACAAAAAAAGGAAAATTAAAAGAGGAGGCAAGACAAAGCTGGGTATTTAGCGGTTTGTTTTATGGTGTGCTTTTATGCTCCAGACTGTCCTTCTTGTTTGTGCAGGCAGTATGCTGAACAGCTGAGTTTTCTTTCTTTCTTTTTTTTTCTAAGTGACTGCTGTTATGGGAGAACAAGGCAATTTACTGACCAGACATGTTAATTAGACCCTGTGTGCTACTCTAGCAGATAGAAGTATAAAGACTCTCTGTGTACAAACACCAGTGATTCCATATTAAAGGATGGCAGTCTGTGTCTATTAAAGAAAATCTCACCACAGAGTCTGTTTAGAAGCCATCCTGGAGCTTATCAGTATGATTATAATACATTTTCAGCATTAAGAGAATTGTGCAAAACTTATTGCTGATCCATAAATATAACCTTTTAAAGTGTCTGAATGAAATAAGATAATTTAGTTTCATGTTTTTGAAGCTCTTTCCATTTGAAGGTAGCACAATATTTAAACACAATTTCCAAAATTCACTATGAATGTTAATGTTAAAAAAATTCCTTGATTTGACAGTGCAAATAGAGACTTATACATAAGTATCATGCAGTGCTGCACTCTAATATTTGTTAAGGAGTGAGAAAAGTGTCACCTGTGATACAATAGAAAGACACATAGACAGATTTCTTGGACAGCCTGTAAGTGTAATTAATTAAAGCCATATTGTTTGGCAGCTAATAGCGTTAAAATGCTAAAAACACCCTGAACATAGTCAAGATGTCCAGTTTAGTAATTCAAATTAGCTCAGTTGGCAGCCTATTAGGCACCTACCTGTCACTCAAAGTGTCCTAGCTCCTAATCCAAAACTATTAGTTTTAGTAAAATATAAGTGAGCAAGTTAACAAAAAATATATTCCAAACTGTGCTTTTATGAAGTGCAAATTGCTGCTGTCAGACATTTTAACATTTGGACTATGAGGATTGCAGACAGTATAAAAAATGGACCTATAGCTACCATGATGTCAACCACTGGTTTTGGACTCCACATCCATGAAAACTGGTGCTGCACAAGAAATCAAAAATTATTTTATGTTGGACAATTGTTTTGCAAAGTGGAATAAGTGTATTTGGACATTTTACTTAAGAAAAGGTTATAATCCTAGCTTAATTATGCACAAGTGGTATCATTAAAATACAGTGGGTACGGAAACCATTCAGGCCCCTTTAAATTTTTCACTCTTTGTGTCATTGACACAACAGGACAGACAGGAACTCCTTGGGCAGTTCCTTCCACCTCATGATTCTCATTGCTCTGACATGCACTGTGAGCTGTAAGGTCTTATATAGACAGGTGTGTGCCTTTCCTAATCAAGTCCAATCAGTTTAATTAAACACAGCTGGACTCTAATGAAGGAGCAGAACCATCTCAAGGAGGATCAGAAGAAATGGACAGCATGTGAGTTAAATATGAGTGTCACTGCAAAGGGTCTGAATACTTATGACCATGTGATATTTCGGTTTTTCTTTTTTAATAAATTTGCAAAAATTTCTACATTTCTGTTTTTTTTCTGTCAAGATGGGGTGCTGAGTGTACATTAATGAGAAATAAAATGAACTTTTTTTGATTTTGGCAAATGGCTGCAATGACACAAAGAGTGAAAAATTTAAAGGGGTCTGAATACTTTCCGTACCCACTGTATATTAAACATAAAACAAAAAGCCTCTGTGACAAGGTCTCCACTCTTTTCTGATGAACTATGTAGTCATACCCTTGAATACATTCTGATAAAGACTGCATACAGCTATAAAGAAACAAGTCTTTGTTTCCAAAGTACTTATCAGAATATGCATAGTATATGAAAATTGTGTATGCGCCAAAGTATGCAATTGCCTGTATGAAAAATCAGATGGAAATACTGCATGTTTTCTTTTCCTTTTTAATGCCTTTGCTATGTTTAAATCCCAATTTTTTTTAGTTATAATCCAATTTTAAAACTGTGAAATATAATAAATAAGTAAATATAATATGGGAAAGAAGAATGAAAATGAAATATATAAACTTATATAAGAAGTGTATTACATCACATAAGCACACAAAGTTAAAAGTTAAAAACATTACTATAGACAGTATATACAAGATATGGCCATAAAATAAACAGTACTGATGTTAAAGTGAGTTTGATGACCATAGGTACGAATGATTTACTGTGGCATTCTATGGTGCGTCGTCTGTCCAGCACACCATGGAGAGGGTGTGAAGGACTGTCCAATATTGTTCTTAACTTGGACAGCATCCTCCTTTCTGACACCACAGTCAGTGAGTCCA
>VUQH01014038.1:1513-25620 GCA_015106775.1 Etroplus canarensis
TAGAATTATACTAAATTGCATCATTTAAAGACTGCATAGATGCCCCCCCCCCAAAAAAAAAAAAAAAAAAACCGAGTCCCCCTGTCTGTGCGGGGTCTCTCTGTAAAGGATGCTGCAAACATTTGTTGCTTTTAGGAAACAAAAAATGCCATTAGGCCTTCACAGTAAAATTTAAAAGCAAATTTAAAAAGGGTCATAAATGCTTAAAGGCCTTTGTAGGCGTGTGAAATCACTGTGTGGCTGAAATATCTATGGATAACAAGCCCCTCTTTCTTTAGAAAAAATAAATAAATAAATTATTAATATTTTTCACACAAAAGTTGTAATATAGACCCTTTTTAGGCGTGTGCAAGTTCCCCTAAAAAATAATAGTAATTGTTGCAATAAAAATGTCTTTTTTCTATTTTTATTATTTATTACCAATACAGTGTATGGGTCTACAATACATTGTATTGCATAGCGACGCGGTGGTTAGCACTGTCGCCTCACATCAAAAAGGTCCTGGGTTTGAATCCACTAGCTGGCAAGAGGTTGGAAATTGTGTGGAGTTTGCGTGTTCCCTCTGGGTACTCTGGATTTCAGTCCGAAGACGTAACTGGCGATTCTGTGTTGGCCATAGATGTGAACATTTGTCTGTCTCGCTGTGATCGACTGGCAACCTGTCCAGGGTGTACCCCACCTCTCGCCTCGTGACAGCAGGGGTAGATTCTGCCCCCATCATGACCCTGAATTGGAGAAGTGGAAAAAAATAAATGGAAAATGTGCATTGGAAAATCACTTTTGAAATATGTGTAGTTGCATGAACTTCAAAATTTTACCGGACTTGTGTCTGTCTAAACACAGACTGAACAGGGTGGCTGCTGCTACACTGAGGCACAGAGTGCAAATCTGTTGCTCAGGGGCACCTCATTCCCTGTGTTGACTCTTATCAATAAAGGGAGGATTTTACTAAACTCCAAAACTTTAATATAAAAGCAGATCTCTAACCTGTTTGCTTCTTGCACAGGGTTATGGACCTGATTAGCCAGTGTCTGTACTGAATGATGCTACTTTAATTGCTTGATGAATTAGTGGACTGCCCCATGTGGTTAAGAGACTGAAACAATGCTGTTGCACATTTCTCCTTATATCTGCTCTGCTGCAAATTGATCTTTAAGATAATTTGGGACATTTTGGCCATCATTGAATCTTTGCCTCAGGTTTCATTAAACTAAACGGTCCATCCTAAAACAGGTGTTTTATACTGAAATCAGTGATTTTTCATTAGACCATCCAGCTCACGAGGTGGCTTTCAAAAGTAACATTGTAATGCGTGCTTAATTAAAGAGGTGCAAAACGTTGCAAGCAGGTTATTCCATTATCGAGTTTACTTAAAGCAAACCACTAGTTGCTATTGTTTTATTCTCTATTTATTCTCTACTGGGGGCCCGAGCCTCCCTAAGAGTCTCATCTTAGGATCGCCCCTGGCACTTTGCGCCCATTGGCGGTGGTGTTTATTTTGAGGTGAAACCGGAAGTTGCTGTATCCACCACGTAGCTGGCTTGACTGCGGTCTCGCGCTCACTCCACGAGCATCTTGAGCCCACTGGCGCGAGATTCTGCTCGCGGAGAGACAGAGAGAGAGGGGGGGAGGGAGAGGCAGGTCGGTGGTGAAAGCCTTCACACGCGGCTCTCGTCTCCTCCTTCTGCCGGGAGTAACAGCTGTTTAATTTGATGCTTTTTACACGATAGACCGAATCAACCTCTCAGGTAATTTGCCTTTTGCCTCAGGAAGGAAACCGGTTAAGTAATAGTCAGCAGTCTAATCTCGGCGATACAATTAGAAACCCGCGCTCCATTTAGATCTAATTAGGACATGGATTGTTAGGGCAAAGATGGAAGACGTGATACACTAGCGAAGGCTGTGTGTGCTTGTGTCTGATATTAAAGTATAATTCCAGAAACGGTAGCCTGGCAAAACTATTTTTATTTATTTTACTAATTATTATTATTATTTTTGTAGGAATTCTTTATTATGGAGTGGGCATATTTCTTCAAGGATGCTGTAAGCTATGATGCTATAAGGAAATTACAGCAAATTATTAAGACTTCAAGTGTAAAGTCAAGAAAAGGTTAATACACTCCTTGTCAGAGAAGTAATGGAAAGCATTAAAAGTGTGTTTTTATGTGTTCATAATTGGAATGTTATTTTATAGATAGATAGTAGTAGTGGACTAAAACATATATACAAAAACCTGCTGCATTAGAAAAAGAGATAATGTATGAAAATTTGAAAAAAATTCTCAGATGCTGCATAAAGTATAAATAAAAACACAATGCATTGATTTGCAAATCACATAAAATATTTTTTCATTCATAAAAGAACATTGAGAACTTATCAAATATTGAAAGTGAGACACTTTTTTGTTTCATGAAAAATACTAGCTCATCCTGAATTTGATGTTCAGATTTCTTCTGGTTCCCTCTGCCATAATAGCTCCTGAAGTTAATTTGCTCTTCCAGCATACAAAAAAAATGCTGCCTCATGGTTTGTGTTGGACCCCTTTCTACTTCCTACTGGAAGTCTTCTCTTTAATGGGCCATTAAGAGGCAGCCACAATGGTTAAGCTGTCATCGGTGCTTGATTGATTCAGTTAGACCGCACAGATGAGACTTCTTTGCGCATCAGATTCCTTCGAAGTGCTCTGCTGAATGTCTCGAATCAACCCTCCCCCTGCTTCACAGAGCAGGAGCAGAGCTGGACAGCCTGTCTTCAAGCTCAGTGCTTTTTGCATGTAAACATGCATGTGCATCACGATGGAGCTTGTTGTGTATGAGCAAATAACTTCAGTTAAGTTATGCTCCGTTCCCCCTGCAGTGCAGCCTACACACAGGTGGAAGAAAAGTTTAGCAAAGGCGAGGAGCTTTTTGGGCTCCTTGTAAAAGTGGGCCACCAGTCCCTGTGGTGAGTACTGCTTTTCTGGGGCAGGCTCGTTGATGACGCTCACCCAGCCCAGATTGGGAACAGACACCCTCGTCCATCCATTTTGGGAAGACGTGTGGAAACTGTGCAGCTTGGGCAGACACCTATAGAAAGGATCAAGCAGAGACAATTCTGGTTTGATTGCCACATTTTTTTTTTACAATCTACATGTCTTTGTTATGCCTATCTGGAGGTGGCCTGTAAGTATGCCTCAACTCAGTCTACCTGTCGCAGGTATTAACTGGTATTACATTTGCAAAAGTGTGCCTTGTTGGGAAGCAGAAAAAGGTCTTAAGTGTGGAGTTAATGACTTTCTTCCAGTGATTTGGCTGCTTTTTGTGCCCAAAACCCTGGAGTGAGAAGCAGACTGCTATTTAAAGATGGCATAACCCAGCCAGCTGCTGCCATTTCCGCTCCCATCGTAATTGAATCAACACTAGTAGAGTGCACCAGTGAGGGTGTGTGCACTCTGCAGAAGATTACACAGTTGGGACTTCTAGACGGTCTTTAACAGTTATTTTCACATACCTGGTTGGTGCAGTTGTGGCGCAGAAGCTGTGAAGAAGCCAGAATCATCTGCTGTGAAGAATCTAGTTTGTTAATGCAAGATCTCAAAAATGGTAGTCCACCGGGATCGTAGAGAGTTGATTGTAGCATGAATAATGATCAGTGAGGTTGGGGAGGTAAGTTTGGCTTATTTATTTAGTCTTCTGTTAGAACAATTCAGCTCTAATTGGGTGTTTGTGTCATTAATTGATCATGTGCACCATAGCTTTTTGGAGCTGCTTGTGCAGAGCTGTGTGAAGGGATAAATGACAGTTGTTACTAGCCTTTGAGAATATATCTTTTGTGGTTAAGACACAGAAGTCCTGCACAATTTGAATAGACTCATTAGGTTTATATTGATCTGAATGACGGAAGGCAGTGAGAGGGTTAACAACTCAATAAGGAACTAGGCCATGAACATCCCTTTTTTATGGGTATGTTCTGTGAATGTCTATGAGTGTGACAAAAAACAGCAAGTGAAACAGAACAACATTTTATTGTGGAATGTTTCAGCTCAATCCAGTTCTTCTTTTCTGAAAAGCCCATATTGTAATTGAAATATCCTTTACACATCATATGAGGTTGAGGCTGAATGGCCTGAAAAATCTGTGTATTTTCATACTTCCTGCCTTTAATCTGCCCTTACTTTGAGAATCTAAGATATTTTCTCTTTACGTGGAACATTTCCCACTCAGCGCAATTATTTTTGAGTCATCTAGCCAAGGTTGTGGCGCTGGGCGGGAGTGTAAAAAATTTCATCTCTGACCATGAATGCATCTCAGTGGTGTTAGGATTCTCCTCCTGTCTGCACATATGGCCGCACCACAAAGGCTAAAATAATTTAAAGCCTGTTTCATGTGCTTTTAGGCAGGATTGTTGGCCTGTTAGATGTCTAAGTGTTGTTACAGTTACTTCTTCTTTTGAAGGGGAAGCTGACTTTTGACCCTGCCAGTAAATTGGAATAGAAGAGGAATAGAGAAGAACGCCAAAATAAATATTCAGTTGTATATTGAACTATATAACTATATAGTTAGATAGGTTGTAAACCATTTATACATTTTATGTTTGGATTATTTTGCAGTACAATTACACATCTTCCTTAGACTTACAGAGTTTCAGTTCATGGTAGATTATTGACCACTGGTAACACTGATAGTCTTGTCAGTGGCCCTCAGCACACTGTCAGCGAGTCTAGGAGGACTTTTTCTCTTAACTTAACCATTCATTGACAATATCATTGGTTCATAAGGCAACCAGGCTGTGATTTGCTTGAACCAGTAATTTACTCAAATGTAACATGATACAAAGCCCATTATACCCCAGTTTGTTTCCTTGCAATGAAAATTATCGTTAATGTTGAGACAGAAGCTGAAGGAATTTTGAGGGCTTGTTTATAGTTTGGGTTTAGGTCACTTTTTTCACTTACAAATACAGCCAGCAGTTTTCCTTTTCGCTCACATTATATTGTTTTTTTCGTTTGCAAAGAAAATATTTGTGCTTGTTATTCTCTGTTACTCTAAAGATGTGGTTTCTATAGCGTTTCAGCTGTTTTATTGCTAAAAATGGCTTATTTATATGCTGCTGTGTAAGGATGCTTCTATGTCTCATTGTGTCACTAATGACTTACCATTTAAACAAGCAACTAAATCGCTGTTTTGAAATATTAATCAGGTACTGATTTTAGCTGGGACTGTAAGTAATGATTTTTTTTAGAGACGACTCATAAAATATTCTTTTATTTATTATTTTATTATGTATACATGTTAAAAAATGTCATACAATTTAAAAGATATATACTCACTGGCCACTTCATTAGATACGCCTTGATACTACTATGTTGGAGCTCCGTTTGCCTTCAGAACTGCCTTAATGCTTCATGTCGGTGTTTCAACAAAGTGCTGGAAATATTCCTCAGAGATTTTGGTCCATAATGTCAACTGCACATCCATGATGCAACTCTCCTGTTCCACCACATTCCAAATGTGCTCTACTGGATTGAGATTTGGTACCATTTGAGCACAGTGAACTCATTCTCATGTTCAAGAAACCAGTTTGAGATGATTTGAGCTTTGTGACATGGCACACTATCCTACTGGAAGCAGCCATAAGAAGATGGGTACATTGTAGACATGAAGGGATGGACGTGGTCAGTAATATGCAGGCAGGCTCTAGTGTTTAAATGATGCTCAGGTGGTACTAAGGGGCCCAGAGTGTGCCAAGAAAATATGTCCCACACCATTATACCACCACCATCAGGTTGAACTGTTTAAACACATCATAATAGATGCATTGTTTCATGTTGTTTACGCCAAATTTTGACCCTATATCCAGATATTGCAGCAGAAATTGAAACCCATCAGACCAAGCAATATTTTTTCAGTCTTCTATCATCCAATGTTGGTGAGCCTGTGTGAATTGTAACCTCAGTTTCATGTTCTTAACTGACAAGAGTGGCACTCACTTCTTCTGCTGCTGTAGTCTGACATGTTTTGTGTTTAGAGATGCTTTTCTGCATACCTTGGTTGTAAGAGACCATTTGAGTTACTGTTCCCTTCCTTTCAACTCAAAGCAGTCAGGACATTATCCTCTGACCTTATGGCAACAGCAAGGCATCTTTGCCTTGTGAACTTCACTCACTGGTCCAGTAGATTAGCAGTTTTTGAAATATTCAGGCCAGCCCATCTTGCACCAACCTGTGCCACGTTCAGACTCACTTGAAACACATTTTTGCCCTATTATGATGCTCTGTTTGAATTTCAGCGGGTCATCATGACCATGTCTAAATGCATTAATTTGCTGCCATGTGATTGGCTGATATAGATAGATATTTGCATTAACAAGCAGTTGACCAGGTGTACCTAATGAAGAGGCTGGTGAGTGTAAGTCTGTTGGTGAATTTATCCAGTTGCATAAAACAACAGTAGAATAGTCTAATCCAGTGTGTTAGTAAAATCTGTTTCCTTCTGAGCTACACTGGTCCATTGTAAGATTGTGAGGGCAACATAGATTTCACAAAAACATATAGTAAGGCAAAGTTACTGTTGACTGTAGGACCGACAAAGCTTAACTAGCTGTGCATCGACAACACTATGCTACTTTGTCCTTGCCAGTGTAATTTTTTTCTATTTTTACAAAATAAACTAGATTTGTAAGAATTTGTTCTGCCAGTGAGCAACTAAAAAAAAAAAGATAAAACCAGCAAATGCTTGTGCGTGGTTTTCTTAGTTGCCTCAAAAAAGATATGGCTTGTTATAGCAGCAATTGTATTGTTATTTAATTGTGTCCCAGCTATTCTATTGCAAAGAATGGATAGTGCACTACTTCAAGTACATAAAATTGTTATTTGTGAGCTTGTCGATGTGCAATTACATAACTGAAGTATCTTTTTGCACATTACAAGGGCAATGCCTGTTTAGAACCAAAAGATCTGAGTGAATGCCAGCAAGCCATTTACTCACTACCATCACCATAAATACATCAGTGGATTCAAACTTCAGTCATCCATTCACTGATCACTGTGGCATCATCTTTCTATGTTTTAATGCATTGGAGTTATATTCTGCTTTAAGCCTCGGAGTTTGAAATTTATCTCCTAAGATGTTCTTACACAGAAGGCTTCTGAAGCCCTTTGTATTTCCTGCTACCCTCTTTGTCCTACTACATGCTACTTGAAATACACAAAATAGTGTGTGTGTGTGTGTGTGTGTGTGTGTGTGTGTACCTTTCAGCTGCTCCCCTGTATTCTCCACCAAGGGGTTGCCACAGCGGACTAATCCACATTGGTAATTTGCCAGGGGTTTTACTGAGTGCTGACCAATTTGAAGCACCACTTTTACTCAGTGTGATGCTTCAAATTGGTCAGCACTCAGAAATTCATCTTTTTTGCCTGCTCTTTACTGTCCTAGAAAACAAATGTGATGACCGTGCCAATAATAAGTAACAAACATGCTTAGGGTCTTAGATGTAATATTATCCATTTGGCTGCAACTTAAATTCAAAGTGTGCCTGTGTTCTCAGGCCCAGGTATTCTGGTTTAATCTGTTTTGGGGTTTTTTGCTGCGTTATGTGCATGTGTCATCTTTGATCTTCTTGGCTATGCTTTATATCGTCAGACTATGATGTCATATTTTTTGTTTTTCTCTTTCAGAGGGGGTAGGATGGCCAGAAGTGCCATCACCAACATGCTGGAGACCTGAAAAAAACTGCTGTACTCCTGCTGAGGACCACTGCCACTAACACCCCACCCATGACTTTGTACAGTGTATGTCTACACCTGTTTGTAGTTATACATATCCAAAATTAATTATGCTAAAGTCATGATAAAATCATAAAAAATAATGTGTATTAAAAAAAACTTAGTGGTTGAAATAGTGCTAGCAATTAAGGATTACAGAATTAAATAATAGGCTCATAGATATTTTCTGTATTTCAATGCAAATCCCCCTGTACATTTTAACTCATTTCTGAAAACCATGCTGTCTCATGGATTAAAATGGATTCTTCATAATACATAGTACATAATAACTAATACACAGTATTTAAGATCTTATTATTTCAGCTGATATGGAGATGACAGCATGTGTTATTTTATTGATATAATTTTGAGTGAAACATATTAAGAAGATTAGCTTTTTACTTCCCTTGATCAGTCTGTTTTAGACTTCCCATAGATTTTTATTTTGGATATTTTTTTTGGCTGTTAGAAATGTGGGCTAGCTCATAAATCCTAAGCTGCAGGCAATGCAGGGCAAGTCTAGTTGTCTAGGATATTTCATAACCAAAGGCAATTCCAAGTGCTTTACCTAATGTACAAATGTAGGATGTAAAAAAAATTATTAAACATTGCAAATGGAAAAATCTATAAACTGTATTAACTATAGAACTGAACTATAGAACTTGTCTCAGCTCATATCTTAAACTGCTGTTTTTCAGGAAACTCTGATTGGTGTGCCTCAATCTCTGTAATGGAAAATCGTGGTGAGTACCGAGTTACTCGTTGTGGTTTTTTAAAGTGCAGTGTTAATGCTGTGGAATGAGCTGTAGATTCACTGTGTTTATGGGGTCTGTCTAGCCTCTGCACATTTCATGAGCACCACTCAGGACGACATCCATACATCCTCCCAACATCAAGGGCTGACTGAGGATCAGTTTCTCCTCCCAAAGCCCCAGAGCTTGGTTTTTCAGGGTTTCATGGTTTACTCTGGTTGCAGTGTGTGTGTGTGTGTGTGTGTTTCGTGTGTCTTCTAAGAGTATGATCTATTCATCATTTACTCATTCATTTTTTCACACATCATGTTTACTTGATTCATAGTTAATTCTTCTAATTATGTTCTATGAGAAAATATGAAAGTGGCCACTTTCATGAGTTAATCATAGTATGAAACATGTTAGACTCACAGTTATATAACGCAAACATTTGCTGTTAAAAGCAGTGGGATGTTTGGGTGTTTTTTGTCAACTTACACTGTTCTGATTTATTTTCAAGTGGGAGACAAGAATATGAGCTGCTTTGTAGTAAAAAACAGTTTCTTTTGTCTCTTAACTGCTCTAAAAGCTTGTGTGGCCACACTTACCTTTCAGTAGAAAGGTTGTTATGTATAAGAGCTTTTAGTTCACTATCACTTGTAGTTTTTCAGTTAACCCATTTTGTGCCTGTGCCAAGCAGTCTGCAGTAAATGTTATTCAAGACTTCCTGTGGCTACTTCACAATAAAAGCCATAGACTGGAAAAACATTAGCATCTTTGTAAGTGTTGAACTTCCTTTATAGAAATATTTTGATATTTGGAAAGTAATGTTCATGTTTCCACTGCGAGCTCAATGTGTAGACATTAGGGTGGTGTTAATGTCCTCACCTCTCTAAGGTTAAGCCTGTTAGCTTAGTGAAACAGCGTGGTTCTATCCTGGGGTTACACAAGCTCTCTTCATATTTGATGTAATTTAAGTTTTGTTCATTTATTTATTTACGTTCCAGTCTTTGTGCTAACCCTACTGCTTGGGTTAGCCATTTAAAAATTGCTGATTTTAAGTCACAAATGAGGCTCTGAGCAGTGATGTGGGGCTTAATACCTCCACTATATGTGACTCATTCCATACCCTTATCAGACAGCACTGGGTATGTTTATGTACATATGTACATACCTGACTTGGTCTCCCTCCCTGCTGAAGTAGCCTGTCCCAGTCTGTTATCCAGGTCAGGCCAACAGGTTCTGGGCTCATGCAGATTGGCTCAGTTCTCTCTGGAAGCTGGCCCGGCGTGGTGGCTTTATGTGGGGCACAGAAAGAGAAGAGGAACGCTGCTGAACACACTAGCTCTCCATCTTTAGAAACAGCTCGAGATGCAGCCAAATGCTCAAAAAACTCTGTTCTATCCAGTCATAATGACACAGCCCAGTGCTCTGGATTCCTCTGAGACTCAGTCAGACAAGATTTTTTCTAAAGACACTCAAACCTCAAAAGAAATCAAAGGACTAACTCAGGGGGGTCCACTCCCGCCTTTCTTCTCATTTACAGAAAGTGGTCTCTTTTCTTTTCTGCTGTGACTCTATTTTCAAGCCTAAAACAGGGTAGCTCTCCTTGGCAAACATATTTCAAAGTCATGCAAATGACTCCAATTCTGTTCAAATTGTGATAAGAGACTTGAAGATGTGTATAAAATAGGGTCTGGAGACATTAAAAGAGGTGAACAGCATGATAAACACCCTCTGCAAGTTCTGAAGAGGAGTGGTAACCTAACATTAGCTTGCATATCTGATCCAGAAAGTGCAGTATACTGTATATTTTATCCACACGTCTGACCACTCAACCAGTATTCTTCTTTTAATAAGTTCAGTGTTATTCAGTTGAGCAGGAGCAGCATGTCAGGCACACTTGACCTTTACTCGGCTTTCAGAAAAAAGTCATGCATCCGATCTTGTGTAACATTTGTCCTGATAGAGAGAATTGATCAAAATTCCCTAGATTTTTTCCCCTCTAGCCATCACTTCCAGACTAAATTAAAGCTTTTGCTTGTCAGGTTAGATGCATTGCTAATTGGGAAGGTGTCTATAGTTACTATCTGTATCTGTATCTTCTATGTTCGTTGATATGTCTACAGTTTCTAATCTAGTTTCTTCTGTGCTGGTTAAATCTTTTAAATTCACTGGTTGGTCTTCATCATCTCTCGATAACCCCCGCATCACATATTAAAGAATACATCACATTTGTGCATCGATTACTGGATGCACACATTGCACCACATGCTAAAGCACACATCAAATTGAAAACACAACTTGTCTTTCTTCCTGGAATGGTAGGCATCTTTCAGTAAATGCTGACCTGTGTTATGAGCCAAGGAGGGAGGGTCAGTGTGGAAGGGGGAGTCCAACTACTGGAGGGAGGGGAGGTCTAAGGATATTGTGCGAGGGAGGGACTGGGGAAGAACTGAAGAAAAAGGGATAGGAGAAGGCTAGATGACAGACACGGAGAAGAAGAAAAGATCCTAAGGACACAGAGATCTTGTTGCAGAAGAAGGAAGACAGGTGCAGCTGCTCATCTGTCCAGTGTAGTGCACGCGCTTTAAGGTGCAGGACAGGTAGAGGCCCCTCCGGGGCTGGATCATGGGACAGAGCCTCCGTGTGGAGATCTCAGCTCAAGACCCACAACAGGAACATAACAATGGTGGTGAGTTTCTTTGCTCACATTCTTTGTGTACTTTACACATTTGTGGTTTCCTCCATCCCGAACACGCACAACATAAAGCTATTTTCTTATTTGGTAGTTCTTCAAGGGTAGGGGAGGACAGAAGAGCAGAGAAAAGGACTGGAGATTGTGTAATAAACTTTGCACAAATGTTGCACAGCCCCTCTCTCTCTCTCTCTCTCTCTCCCCCCTTCTCCTCTCTCTCTCTCTCTCTCTCTCTCTCTCTCTCTCTCTCTCTCTCTCTCTGGCCTTCATTCACTTTTACCACCACAAGGAATGTTAAATCACTGGGATCACGTGGCTGATTCTCAACAGTGTTTTTACACACTTGTACATGAGTTGCGCACTTATTTTCTTATGTTACACTGCACAGGGACATTATTTGCTCAGTAAAATTAGATTGCATATGTTGTCTGACTCAGAGATTTTACATAATTTTGTATCATACCAATTTTTTACAGGACTTTGCACTCTATGCAAAGTGCATGCTTGTCTGTTTAAAGTAGTAAAAACAGACAGCAGTAAAATGTTACTCATATTACAGTGCCATGTTTTGGTATTTTTATTTACTGGGTCTTAAAAGGTTGAATAAATTGAGGGAATGGAATTTTCCCCAAGAAGTAGTCAGTCTTTATAACTGTTCTTTGTTGTCAATTAAGTAGATTAAATTTCATAATCTGCTCTGACAAAGGTAAGTGTTATGCTCAGGTTGGAGGTGTTTCCTAACAGTTATCCCCACTGGGCACGTGGTTTTCATGTAAGTGATTGGGATGGCTTTGCAAATAGACTCACTAAAACAACAGACTCCTTTACCCGTATGCTCACCTGACTAGCCTGCCATGACTCATTGAATCATGAGGTTACAGGGAAATCTGGCTAGATTTGTGAGGGAGTAGTAGGTGTGGCTTCTGGACAGGTCTGCGTCACAGGAAGACGCAAACACAGTCATACGCCCCCATGTTTCCTGACTGGTATGCCTTATCTTGGCAGAGTTTCTGATTAGAGCATGACTATTAAGAATGTAGTTTTGATTGGCTATCAATGGAGATATGTTGTATTTCTTATCAGTAGTTTCTTGTGAGTCCCTGTACCTTCAAGCACAGTGCTTCCATGAACTGTACAGTGGCATGTGTTATTGAATATGAGGGGAAGAGGCTGTCTTTGTTCTCTGGGAGGAAACAGCACTCCACCCTGATTCTGTGACTGTTTCCAGCCCCCCGACCTGCCACATTATTTCTGTACTTTTCTCCCTTTGTAGCTCTTTTTTTTACCCTTTACCCCCATTCCCAAACCCACAGTCTCACTCAGTTGCAGTGCCACCACACACCAGACCTCTTCACACTACAGCTGAAACAATGGCATGTTGGAGAGTTTTTCTCTGTATCTGTGAGGAATAATTTTCAGTGGATCGACAGCTCTCTTGAATGTGATAATTGCTTCGGGTGTTCTATTCTTTTTCTGTACTTTGGATTTTTTTATTTGATAGTGGATTAACAACTTTTTATAATCAAGTTTCATTGGCTAATGTTCAAGATTATTAAGGACATGGTCAGTCATCTTTTTCAAATAGATGCCTGCTGCATGGGCTGAGTCCTCTGCGATCGTCATCTCTGCAGTGCTTTGGAGTGTGCAGGCCTGGCACAGGCAGCCCTTATCCTGCTTCACTGGCTTCAGCTGAGCCACTGTAGCAGAGGCTTCTCTGACGGAACAGTCTGCTGTGTGTGAGAACCTCAGTTCTGGATCACAGAGAAGCCGCCTTAAGCAATGCTTAATCTGGATGTTATGGCAGTTGTTCTGAATCCTCAGATTTCTACCTCACCAAGATAAGCTGGATTTCCATGGTGTGGACATGTCTCTTGATCCCGGACTCTCTGCTGTTGTTTCCATCAATTCTCTGCAACTTGCTCCTCTGCGTTTTCTTCCTCTGTAATATGACTGCTGGGATATACACAGGATAGCAGATTTTGGGTTTCTGAATGCTCCCTGCTTCCTCATGGCATGCTGTTTTAAGTCCCGACACCATGCAAGCTGGACACTTAACACCCCTCTTCCAGGTAGATTAGTGTCTGCTTTTCAAACTACTTGTCAAAAATGTCATTTTTAAACTGGTGATAGCAAATGAAGTTTAAGAATTCAGGTATAAACTATTTTCCTGTCTGAGGTTTTACAGTCTGTCAGGCTTCTAAGCTCTATGTAAACACGCGGTTCAAATTTTACCCTGCCAGCAGTGTGGTGTTAATGTGCCTGTCCTTCAGTTGCAAAAATGGGTTTGAATCTTGTGTCAGCAGCCATCTACCATTCTATAATGTCACTTAGCAAGATACTGAAACCCTGGCAGCTCCAGTGGTGCTGGACTGCAGCTTTCATTTGTGTGTGAGTGTGTGTGTGTGAAATAAAGAGGTAGTTTCTGTACAGGAATAATATTTTTGTTGTTTTTGTGTTCCTTGTACTGCTAAGTTAGCCACATCAGTATTGTGTGAGAGCATATTATTGTGGGAATCAGACTGCAGGGCATTACTGTCGCCAAGACATCCTGTGTGTGCCTGAGACTGGATGTTTTAAATCGGACTCTGTTCTCTCTCTGCTGGTAAATATTATGTCTGCTGAATACAGCAGCTGCAGCTTTAGGGGGCTAATGTTTGAAAGTCCACCCAAGCTCAACGTTCTGTCAGTTGGCCTGTCAGTCATGTAACCCAGGGTATTTAGCCATTACAGCAGATTGCCATTTAACTGAGTACTTGAAGCCTTGGTGGCACCTCATAATAATTAGCAGTTCTTTAAAAGGTTTTGCTTCTTGGCTATTACCTGTATTTATGCATAATGAGTAGCTGCCTCTTTCTGCTGCTTATGTCTGCATCTGTGTGTGCCCCTTTTCGCTACAGGGGCAGTGAGAGCTGAAAGGGCTGATAAGGCACTAGACTCCATCCAAGCTAAGGAATGTGAGCACTTGACAGTGAGAAGTCCTGGCTCAGTGCCAGTGTCAGACTTCTCCTGTTAACTGTGGATACATGGAGGAGTCCATGAGCTCTCAGCATCACCCTGCCAAAGCACACTCAGTCCCCGAGAACTAACAGCTAAAGATAATAACAGCCATAATGAGGCTGGCCCTCTATACAAAAGCAGCAGATGAGCTCAGTTAGAATAGAAAGCTCTACCGTCATAAAATTATGCCTGCTGCTGGTAGATCTGTACTCTTATGTTAGTTATCCTCTTGTATTTATATTAAATGCCTGTTTTGTTTGTTTTTTAGATGATGAAACTGAGCAGCACCACAGCACAATGGTGGGAGAGGGGGGCAGTACAGGGGACAACACCCCTCCCCCAAAGCGTAAGGGCAAGTTCTCGACCCTTGGCAAGATCTTCAAGCCGTGGAAATGGCGGAAGAAGAAAAGCAGTGAGAAGTTCAAGGAAACTTCCGAAGGTTTGTGCTGTAAACTTGTTGCATGTACGAATAACCACCGCTCCTTTTTCACTGCCCATATCAGTTACTTTGAACTTTCATTAAATTTCCTCTTTGAGTTTTTACCCAAATGTTACAGGCCGCTTTGGCTCTTTTGATATTTTCAGTACACAAGATATCCTATTAAGGGATACCCTCTAAACCACAGGCTGTACATCAGAGATGGACATAGCTGTCTTGTTTTGAAACCTTGAGCCAGATGGGATCTTATTTAGAGAGTGGAGTTCTAACATATCAGCTAATACCAGCAAGCTTGGTAGGCAGTGTCTTTCCATAGGCAGTATATAAAAGATTAACTTTGCCACTGGCTCGGTGTGAAACCTTGAGCCAAGTGTTTTTTGCCATCTCCATCTTCGGTGTTTTGAAACCGAACATGATGAGAGAGGGCTGGATCTGAATGAGAAACTGAGGGATGGTATAATAGCAGCTTGACAATCACAGGTAGGCCTGCCCAAAATCAGACCTGCTTTATCCTTCTGCTTGACTCTGATGGTGTCCATAATTTACAAAATGATCATTGTGTTGTATTCACTGTGACTTGAAACAAGTAATTGAATCATAAACCAGAAATTGAAGTAAGTGTTTTTGACATCATAGATGAAGGGAACAATAGATGTTTGCATACGAATTTTTGTACAATCTGACTTCTTTTTGCAACCAGAGAAGTAGCCCTTGCTGGCCATTAGAAAGAATTCAGGTTTTAGTCACTTCACTTTTCAGACCCAGAAGCTTCATCTATATTTTATATTCTGTCCATGGGTGTATCACACAGACATAGATGCATCTTAATTGGTTCTAAGCGCTATTAAAATATAATATGAGAGCTAGAAACTCACCAGAACTGTAGCACAGATTGTGGATGGGCACTTAACCCATGCAATAACAAGACATATTACCTGTGAGATAATTGCAATATAAAATGCATCTAAAAGCACCAACCCAGAAACATGCTAAAGAAATTTAGTTCAGTAACTTGAATTGACTCAAAGTGAAGGTGAGGAGACAGCTAGTGGTCTAGTCAGCACCCACCTGTAAATCGAAGTGCTCACACAGCTAATATTCCATATCTTAAAGAGGTGAGTTATAATTTTTTTTAGTGTATTTTATTGAATTTTGGATCACAGGATCTCATGACATTTTCGGATCAAAGAGATCTTGGTAAAAAAAAGTATGATTTCCTTTTGTTTATGTTAGAACTGGAGAGAAAGATGTCAACGAGGCGTACCCGACAGGAGCTTATTGAACAGGGGGTGCTGAAGGAGGTCCCGGACAATGGTAAGAGAGCTTCTGTGATTCATGTGATATCTTTGCAAAGCTTTGTGTGTTTCTGACGGCAGCAGCCCCAAGGCAGTAACACCCACACAGACAGTACAGTTAAATCTTCAGTACATGATAGCAGGAACACTGTCTTCCCATCCAGCAGGTGTCTGAGACATATTTGGAAAAGAAAAATTTAGAAAAATCTACGTTCACCTTGCTTTTTTCAAAGTAATGCAGTATCTGTTTAAAATTACTTGCCACTCTCCAGAGCTGAGGAAAAGTGGAACAAATTGTGCCTTGCAGCAAAATAGCTTAGAAAGGGATGTGTGCAAACGTTCTGCTGGCCCCACTGTTGCAGAAGCCCATTTATAAAACCTACACCAGCTCCTTCATCACACCAACAAATATTGACTTTTTCCATGGGGGTTGAGTTAAAGGCAGCTGCCTTTTATTCCTGTGGAAGATGAATGCAAATAATTTATTTTTGATCAATTTTCTGTATTGATTATGTAGTCTTTAAAATCTGTGAAAACAAGGAAAAAACAGTCATCACTGTATCTGAAACTAAATTTATAGAAGAAATAGGCAGCAAATTTTGAAATTTAAAAACCTGGAAAAATCACGACTAACAATCTTATAGTTCAGTTGATCAGTTCTCTTGCATCGCTTCAGATTAATTCAGCAATGTCAAACAAGGCACCGCCACTATTTAACACTGTAAATAATTTAACCCTTTCATGCATGAATTATGACACATTCAGTCAATATTTTTTTTGCCATTGATATACTACAATAGCAGCAACGCAAATGCATATTAAAGAAAATGGCTTTTGAATAGCTGTCTGCTGTAGTGACCACCATGCATGAAAGGGTTAACAATGGAAGGTCTTGTTGTGTACCAAATATTCAGTATATATTTCCTTCTGCACATGCATGATGGCTCAGAATGGCAGTGGGTCTTCTAATTTTTTTTTTATTCGAATATTCACCAAGGACTTGTGTTTTTTGTCCCATCTTTTCAGATGCAGAAACACAAAATGCAAAGCAGTCCTACGTAAAGAATGGCCACACTCTGCCTGTTGGGGTTGGAGGAGGAGGAGGAGGAGTCATCAGTGGTGGCAGGAGCCCATGTAACCAGGGCCAGCTCCCCTCAGATTCAGATTTTAGGATGAACCCTGCCTGGCTCACCCAGCCAGATGACCGAAGGGGCCGCTCTCCCTCGGATGGAGACCGTCGTGGAGCTTTGGGCTCCAGAGGCACAGGACTGCATGATGATGGACGGAGAAGCGGAGGGATTGGGGCACGTTCACACGGGGACGGTGAGTGGAAGCCTAACATGGCCTGGCAGGGCCAGATTCATGGGCAAATGGAGGACGGCAGACGCAGGCTCCACCCGGAGGATGGGCAGAAGAGGCCAGGGCTTCAGAAAGCCCCGTCTGAAGATGGCAGGAGGAATCGGCCTGCAGAAACAGACTGGAAGCCTACACTCCCCCGCCATGCATCTGCTGAGGAGGGGAGAGCCAGGAGAGGTGAGTCACTTCCAGTAGTTTTCCTCCGTATCATCTGAAATTTTCCACCAGTTTTAAAAAGCTGCAATCATAAGATCACTGTAAGACAGTCGATGATAAAGTGCATATATATTTGAAGATAAACAAAGGTTCTTCCTCCCTCTTGCTGTCACTTTTCTGCTTATATGCGGTCCTCCCAGATATAGACAGGCTTCTGTCAGCTCCCAGGAGTCCTGCTCCAGCTATGCTTCTTATTCCGGAACATGAGGGAATAGCTTGTCCTCTCTTCTCCTCTCCTAATTAATGTGGCACATTCACTAAACTCATTGTTACCCTTTAAAGCTAACACTGTCAGCTCAGTGATAATTGGTAAAGCACCACAGCTAATTGATTTCTCTAAAAAATAGAATTTGTTAAAAAAAATGTGTTTAGCCTTGTTTTTAGATTTCAGTTGTGTACTTATCAGTCATGTGGCATGTTATTCTGTGCCTGTGCTTAAAATATATTAGGGGTTAAAAAGTGTATGTAAAATGGAACATATAAATGAAAAAATACTATAAGAAAAGAGAAAATTTACTCATCTTTCCTTTATTTGTCATTGCTCTGCTCTTCTTTCCATCTCACCTTGTATTTTCTTTTTTCTCTCTGTCATGCTACTTTTTTTCTCTCTCCCACTCGCTTTCTATCTTTATCACATCTCCTGCTTTCTGTCCTCCTTTTATCTCTCTCTCTCGCCTCTCTCTCTCCCCTCTTAAGTTTTTCATTCTGACTTCCTGCTTTCCTCTGGATTATTTCCTCTTTGATTGCATGACATCACACTGATAAAGCTTCTGTAAATAAATAACCCGAACTTGAGAGCTGCAGGAACAGTGTGGGAGCAGCGTGGGGGCCGCTTGCGGGTATAGTGGGATAGGCAGAGGGAGGTGGGTTTTTGGTGGTAATTGCAGCCACCTACTCTGTTTATCTTCACAGCTGATCCCTAGATAATGCAATTCTCAAACAAGTGCTATCACAGAGAGGGCTTAGAGTGGTAGAGCAGTAGAAAATGGCTCACTGTGCAATCTCTGAGCTGAAACATTTATAGCTATCCACAGAGATATTTTGTGAGATGCTGTTGATATAATGAAATGTATTTGACAATTTCTTCGTATAAAATGCAATATATGCACTAAAGCTGGGCACTGGACATGTATTGTGTAAATTTATCAGTCTAAGTTGCAGTGCTGTATCTTTTAAAGTTATTTAAGTGTAATGATGCATCTCTGTGGCTGCTTTATTTTCACAGAGTCAGACAGCCATTTTGTCCCTGACCTGGACACCTTGCGTGAACCTCTGCCACCCAAACAGTCAGTCATGCCTCCAAAATGGCTGATGAGCTCCACCCCTGAACCTGGCAGCGATGTCCCACCTCGAACTCCATCCAACCACCCCACAACCCAGTACTCGTCTTCATCAGCTGTGATGTCCAAACCTATTCGATCAGTGTCTTCTGCGGGTTCCAATACGCAGCAGTCTTCAACTGCAGCCCTTACCACCACTCAGGCCACCAAGCAGCCCCCTCTTCCTCCACCCAAGCCCATGAACCGGGGCAATGCAGCAATGCTGGGTAAGTCCTGACTTATAGTAGCTTCCTAAGTTAACAAATGTTGCAGGGAGAGGACTTCATTCTGTGCAGCCTACATGCGTAGTCACAAATGTGCATCATGAACAATCAAATGTCTGCTCATGTAGCATGTAGTTTTCCCACTGGTGTATACAGTATGTACATTTATGCTTCAGCGCACAACTTATTGTAAAGTCTTGAGCACAACTAGCTGCACACAGACATGCAAATACACAAAAACATCCTGGTTATGATATTATCTTAACAGCTTGAGCAGCTTTTCCCCAGCTAATTACTTATTACGCCTGAACTATTTTAGCTGAAACTTCTCCAGCATTTTACGCTATGAGGATAACGGGGACTTATGTGGCTGTGGGGCACTGCTTCCACAGATACAGTGTAGTGGTTGTTATCATCTGTTGGTTTGACTCTTCTGGGATCTTACCTATATTCCCAATCAGCCAAGGATGTCTACTTTGACTCACTTTCATCAGCACATCTGATGCAATTGGTACCTTTCTAAACGTGTTCACTTGCTATGATAGGCTGGGGTGTGATTTTTTATTTTTTTTTTTTACACGTTTATCATCTCATGTAACAAGTCAGAAGGGGAAATTATAGCAAGAGGTTTTCCTGGTCACAAACAACATACAGTATCAGCCAGTTAGAAACTGATAACAGTTTCATGTTAACAATATTTAGACTACAGAGAGTACAGCTGCTCTACTAGAAATCTAATTTAGAGAGCAAAAATTTGTCAGTACGCATGTTGAGAGTTTACATAAGCCATCTATGAATGAACTGTATTTTAAAAGCCAGGAGCCTTCTTTGTTTTTATAGCCATTTTTATACACACAAAACATTCAAGATACAAGAGGGGTGTCCTGCAAAGCTATGTTGAGCTTAAAGCCAGAGTTTTCAGTGTCTTTCTTTTAAGCTAGATAAATCTCCAGGGTGACTTAAGCTGAAGTCGGCTGGTCCGGAGCAGGTTATGTTCAAAGTTTTGGTTTAAAATTGACTGGAAGCGCTGTGTTTTCACTGTGTTTACAGTGTGCTTTGGGTGCTTTAAAGATTATCTGCGGTAGGAATGTGTTTTATATGTGAAACCTATTCAGTCATTTCTTAGTAATATTGTCACATTGTCACAGGAATTAGCAAACATTCAGCTGGTGATGTAGAAAATGTATAAATGTTTATACATTTGGCCCAGTATGTTGCCAAGTCTCTTTTACAATCATTGAACTGCAAATACTAGAGCTCCGATTAGAAAATTGATCAGTTATATTTGTAGTCTATTTATCATCGACAGTATTTAGTTAATAACATTGATTTGACTTTGATCTGACAACAAATGTGAAGTGAGTCCCACATCTTCTTCTTTAGGCTATGGGAAAGGGTCAGCACTGAACACACAGAATAACTTGTAATGTGTAAATGTATCAAATTTACAGTTTTAGAAGTTTAATGTGCAGCTGTCACATTAGAAATACACATCAACACCAAGTGCACACTGAGAGGTAAAATAAATATATTAACTGAAATGAATATATTGATTTTACCCCTTGGTTCCCTCTTGATGATTATGAATTCAGCGGTCAAGTAAATATTCATGAATTTGTAATATCAGTGATTTTCTGCAGCATTTCTCACTTCTCTTATGTGCAGCAACAGTGTTGAATTTTCCATTTTATTTTTATATCTTTTATGTTTATTAGTACCGATTCTTATGATAATGTCTCTGATTTGAGTAGGTGGTGCTCAGTCAATCCGTTTTGTGTGGAAAAAGAGTCAAATGACATGTTAAACTCCCGCTTTTATGCGAAAGTGCACAGATCCTGTAGCAGAAAGCTTTACTTAACAAAGAAAGGTGATAACCACCTTCATGATACTCGCTATCTCTGACTGAGTGGTTTCAGGTTTTGTCAAGCCAGCTAATGCACAGAAATCCTGGTTATGATGAACTTTCTTCATAGGATACCCCTAAGGTGTTAATGAGGGCTCCACTGAGTGTGGTATTGTTACATGTGGGACAGTGCTAAGGAAGCTTTTACAGACATGAGTATAGTAATGATGTTCTCATCTTAAGTCTTTTGTAGAACAGTAGTAATCAACAGTTTGGTTGACCTTTTTTCAGGAATAAGCATTTAGGGCAATAGCACCTTTCCCCAATGTTTAAATAACTATTAAATCAACAACTTATTCAGTAGCAACAAGTAGCTGCATACATTAACCACACCAGCTGAAGGCCTCCATCTCCTCCCTGTTAGTCTCCGCCCTGCAGGGGGGAGAAAATGCTCAGCTTCCACTCTACTGGTCCTGCTGGAAGCGAGAGTGCGACTATGATGTCTACCTGTCCCTGCCTGTCTACCTGTGCCGGCGGGCCGGAGGCCTGCGCTCAGGTAAAAGGATGTCCCTCGGTATTTCTTTGACCGGGGTGCCAGTGTCTGGAATGCCCCTTTCAACGTCTGCATACTTCATTATGTCACAGCCTTTCCTCCTGCCAATATATTTTCTTCCAAAGGCCTTTATCTTGTTTATTGGCCTTCATTGCTTTTCTTTAGACCTGATATATAAGAGCCGCATGCATATTATAAGTGTGCTTTCTGTATACAAGAGAAAACTTCTGTTAGTGCAGTTGAGTGTATTTTGCCTTTGAATAAGGGAGTGCCTTTAGTGGGTTCCAGCTGTGGTCTGCTACGCATCAAATGAATTTTATCATCGCTGGCTCAAATGGGATGGATTGCTGGACTTGAATGAATGAATGGGTGGGAGAATAAAGAGCCAAAATGGTCCTAACATAAGGGCTTGACTTAATTTATAGAGGAAGATATGCTCCATTACAGTGCAGGCTACTGCATGTTGTAAGTCTGTCAGCACTGTTCTCTTATAATGTCTATGTAGCACGGCTATGCTTTTAACACTGATGCTGCTTTAAAGCTGTTTTACAAAGTCTTGACAACCAAATAGCAAATATCCAAACACGCATGCAAAAGCGTTGAAGGTTTGCATTTGAGCTTTTTTGTTTAGGAGCTTCATGAGCTACACTACGCTAATAGAAAAGTGTTGTTGCAGGTCTAGAATCTGGCTGAAGAGCATGTATGAATCTTTTTTGTCCCTGTGACCTGGGGCACATGCTGCACACTGAACTTTTAGGGCAGTGTGTGCATTTAATAGTCATGTGATCTAACTTATTCTCCGTATGCAGTAATGCTCAGTCATACACGTAATCCCATTTGTTCGTGTGTATGCTGTCATATTGGGTACATAATACATGTATGACTGATGTTTGTGCACTCGTGTCACAGTGACAATCTAGATTAAAAAATAACGCACTTCTAGCACCTTATTTACATACCTTGTAGCCGTTTTGCTTTATTGGTTATGGTTGATTTAACTCTTTTTCCATTTGTAGGTGACTTCACCCAAGCCACAGGGGGTGCCAGCCTTGTGCCAGCCAAGCCCTCTCCTCCGATGCCTCCTAAGAGGACCACCCCAGTCACCAAACGCAACACAGAGGACTCTGTTTCAAGCCATTCCATCAACCCATCACCACTTTCTCTGGAGGACCACAGCAGCCTCCCTGTGGGCTTCCAGCTGCCTCCTCCTCCTCCCTCCCCACCCCTGCCAACTCACATACCACCTTCTCCGCCCCGCCAACACATACAGACTCACCACCTCCACCATCAGCACTCCTACCCCCATCCACTGCCCCAACCCATACCAATGCTGTTTGACCCACCAAGCCCAACCAATGAGTCTCCCCAGCGCCCAGCTCCTGTACCACTGCATATCATGATCCAGCGAGCTCTGTCCAGTCCAGGCCCGGCTCAACCGCATCCAGATGGGTCACAGCGGGCACACACGCTGCTTTTCGAAACACCACTAGAATATCAAGGAGATCGTGGTCGACCCCTGCCTGTCAGCATTCAACCACTAAAACTGTAAGTTTCCCTGCACATGACAAAGTTTTTGGTAAAAAAGTCTGTATTTAGAAAGTAAATGTCGCTGTAACCCAGTGGTTCTCAAACTGTCAGGCAGGGCCCCTCATGGGGCAGAGAGCCACTGCTGCTGAGGTGTGGACAACCAGGTGAAAAATCTGAAGTTAAACTAAGGTGAATAGATATGATTATTTTGTTTAGGAAAAAGAAACAAACAAGATTTTGCTGATGAGATTGCTGCGATGAAACGCACCTTTATCTGAGTAAAATTCAACATGGATCCTTTTTTAGCGTGAGTGAATGATAAAATTATATGATGTGGGATGCACATTCATATATGGTGCTGGGCCCAAACTTTTTTGGCTTTTGAAGTGGTGAGTGCCAAAGAAATTTTGAGAACCACTGGCATAACCAAAGACAAGGTTACCTGGGAAGGAAATAGGGAGTCTTTCTACAGTGTTTCTATCTACAGAGGAGCTATCTTTGCATGTGGCCTTGAGCATCTTCTCCATCCATTTTACTAGCTATATACACTTTGTGCTTACTTCAGTTTCAAGCTGGATGTATTCCTGGCTGGGTCAATCTTGATATAGCTAGAAGGGCAAGGGTGTGAGATCATGTTTCCTAGTAAACTAAAGTTTTTAATACTGATACATATATTTTATTAAGTATAACTAATTTAAAACGTGTCTGTTTTCTAAATTTTCTGTATCCATAATGCCTATTTATATTTTTCTCTGTTAGATCTGAAGATGACTACTCAGAGGAAGAAGAAGAGGAAGAAGATGACGAGGAAGAGGAGGAGTATGATGGGGAGATTCCACAGCCAGAACTGGAGCCAAGGAGTCGCCGTTGCTTGGTCGGTGATGCTGGCATTTGTGTCATTCCACGAGGAAGTAGCAATGAGGAGGAGGAGGACGACGATGAAGAGGAGGATGATGATGAAGGAGAACATGACATGCATGGAGAGGACAGTGACTCAGATGGTCCTGTGCTTCACAAAGATGAAGACTCGGATGAAGATGAGGAGGATGAGCCACCTCTGAGTAAGACATTTTTTCATGAAGAAATTATTTAGAGGTTGTTAGTGTGCTTTCAAAACTTTTCTGAACCTGTTCAGTTTTTTTTTTTTTTTTGCTCCTTCTCAGCTTAC
>VUQH01014038.1:25640-38698 GCA_015106775.1 Etroplus canarensis
GTTGTTGATTGTTTTTTTTTTTTTTGCTCCTTCTCAGCTTACTACATCTTTCTGCTTGGCTTTTATCCAGGTGCCCTGGCCAGCAGGGTGAAGAGAAAGGACACACTGGCTCTGAAGCTGAGCAGCCGTCCCTCTGCTCCCGACAGGGACAGGTTTACACAGGAGAGAAGCAGCAGAGATGATCAGCCTCCAGGACAGACTGGCCTCACCTGGCAGAGCAGGGAGCAGTGGGAGGCCATTCGCACACAAATCGGAACTGCACTCACAAGGTAAAAATGAGCAGTGTTGATGTATTGTTTAAACTGACAGTAGTGAATATGCATTTCCTGAAGAAATCAGATAATTTCTTAGATCCCTGTCCTGCTTATGCCTGAATGGCAGAGGGAGAAAAATGTGTAAAAATAGGACTCATTTTTTCTTATTTTTTTCTTTTCAGACGACTTAGCCAGAGACCCACTGCTGAGGAACTCGAGCAAAGAAACATCCTTCAGCGTTAGTATTAACGCTTTTCTTTCTACATGCTCCTTGACTTTTTTGGACTGCTTTGTTACTGGAATTTAGCAAAAACACTCCTTATTCCTCCATTTGCTGCATTTGTCATTGCATTTATAACAAAGAATGTTTCACATGCATTAAAAGTAAGAACTTTCTCTTGAAATGGTTATTTGAAGCACTGATTACAGTTTACATATCTAATTTTAGAAAACTCCTTTTAACTCTCTCTTTCCTGAACATCAAACCAAACCTTTATACCAAAGTCTAAATTTGGTTCTCCTGTTCTCCCTCCCATCTTTGTTCTTTATTCAGCCAAAAATCAGGCTGACAGACAAGCTGAAGTTCGGGAGATCAAGCGGCGGCTAACCAGAAAGGTGAAGCAGCGCATCTACTACAAACATCCCAGTGTTAAACAATATATTTACCCCATATTGAACTGACATTAAAAATTTCTTTATTGTAGCTGAGTCAAAGACCCACAGTTGCAGAACTACAGGCAAGAAAAATTTTGCGATTCCACGAGTATGTGGAAGTCACAGATGCACAAGACTATGATAGAAGAGCAGACAAGCCATGGACTAAGCTGACTCCAGCTGACAAGGTATTTACTTCCATTCAGAGGCTTTATTGGTATGACCACTTCCGGATACAGTATTCCAAAAGCACTTTGTAAGATGTTCAGAACACTTTTACAAACATTTTATATGTTAAAATGCATGCATTGGCTTTTGTTTCACATAATATCAGCATAATATTGACTCATTTCCTTTTGAGTTCACATTTAACTGAATTCTTGTTTTGTCTAGGCGGCTATCCGGAAGGAGCTCAATGATTATAAGAGCACTGAAATGGAGGTTCATGAAGAGAGCAGAATTTATACAAGGTATACATTTATCAGTTGAATCCTGACTGACTGATTTGGGTAAATCAGTGATTACCATGGTGACATAAAACAGCAGAGCCGTAGCACAGAACTCTGGGCCCTATATATAAGCAGTCTCTGTGGGCCCCATTCCTTTCTTGATCCATATCTCTAACAACTTTTAATTTTTCTTGAAGTGACAACTGCACACAACAATCTGTAGTGCATTAGAGTAGCCAGCAATTAACTGTTTATATACCACATTTAAAATCTATAAAATTTAAAATTTGTGTGTGAGAAAGCCTGCACAATTTGAAATCATCCCGCATTTCAACCCTCACGTCTCAACAAACTTTAGTCTACAATCACTTCATGGTTAAATGACTTTAGCTTGGCATATCAAGCTTAAGAGTGCATTATTTTCATCATTTTTATTGAAGAATTTATGATTCTCATGGTATAAAAAAAATGCTTAAAGTGTAATCTTGTTTTTCTAACACTCACTCTGAGAAAATGCCTTTTATACAGCATAATAGAGATGTCTGAACAAGACTTCACTAGAGACAAAAAGAATCAACTGACCTACAGTGTAATAGTTTAAAAGCACGAAGGCCAAAAAATGCATATTATTATAACATAAGAAATCTGTTCTCTCCTCATCCTTCCCATCACCCTCATAGAAACTTTCATTTTCTTTCCTCGCTTCACTTCCACCTTGATCTTGCTTATTCTTGTCACATCTTTTTGGTCACCATCTGCTATACAGACAGACGTCTCTTCAAGAATGTAACATACAGGATTAACCTGCTTATAGCCTCATACTGTTTGCAACTTTCTTGGTGCTAAGGCACATCAGAGGTCAAACCATTATAATGTAAATAATGTACAGTAATTGCCTTGATAATTGTAAAAATTTAAGTGTCTAGAATTAGCTGTGTTTATGAACCTGTAACACTAAAGTTACAGGACCTTGATTGAGTAAGCCTAATGACTTTCTAAAGTTCTAACTTATATCAAGGGTTGAAGTGAAACCCAATGTGAAAAGTGACCACTGCAGCCACGCTCTGTCCCTTTTGTGCTGCTTTTTTAATCTTTGATGTTTTTTCGGGCTTCTTCCTCTGTTATCTGCTTTCTCTTCCTTCCTGTCCCAACCTACTTTTCAACCAGTCAGCGTTCGTCCTACGCACAGCGTCATCTGAGTTGAGCTACATATCGTTGACTTTTTTGGAGGACTGCACAGCAGCAAGTTTGCATTGCTTACATTTCCCTCTGTGTTGGCTCTGCATAGGCAAATACCAATGTGGATGGACACAACCACAGTACCATAAATCAAGCATGAGCCAGCTTGCATCATTTGTGAGGGGTGAAAGTGGCATCAGAAAGGCTCCACTTTTTTAATCAAAGTTCAATCACCTTACTGATTAGGCATTTAAATTATGACACTAATTATTTGAAATACAAAAACCATCTTTTCATGTCAGACTTGCAAAGGCCCCCCTAATGGGTCCCTGGTTAGTCAGTTACTTTAATTGAGTATTCAGTGTTTCTGCTACTTATTTCTTCTACAGTACATAAGATAAGATAAGATAAGCCTTTATTAGTCATGCAAGCATGAAATTTTGATTGCAAGCATTAACAGCACAGGTAGTAAGCACAGCACAGGTATTATACATATAACCAAGAACTGACAAGGAAAGTATCCATCTATACATGACCACTAACAAGCAGAAGCAAATCACATTTTACATACCCACACATAAAATAAAAGAATATCACAAACGTTTAACAATCACTCATACGGAGAAACACATCACAAACATTTTACATATAATAAAAGATCCATCCTACACCTAAAAGATATACATTGATGAATAAATAGATAAATAAATATTACACATTATGTCAACAGTAGCTTTCCCATTGTTAAGAAGTCTAATACTTGTTGGTCCAAAAGTCTTGCTATATGTTGCTGTTCACCACCGTACGGCCCTTAGCCTTTTTCCCGACCTTAGGGTGTTATATAAGCCTATAAGCACATGAGAGGGATCGGCCATGATAGCCTTTGCTTTCTGTATGACACGGTGACAGTAACGCTCAAACACCGTTTTTACATTTCTTAATCCTAACTTTTTACTCAAAGAAACAATTCTTTCAAGTTTATTTTTTGACTGGGCACTACAATTTCCAAACCAGCCTGCAATACAGAATGTAAAAACAGACTGTATTACTGAGATGTAAAAAAGTTCCACTATTTTGTGTCACCTCATTTCAGAGAAAAAAATTCTACTTGGTCATTGTGGTGGGGTAATTTTACATTATTGTAATGGTGTTTTGGGCTTATACTGACAGCAAGAGCAGTCTAATACTACAGAAAATACTTTTTGTATTAAAAATACAACACAAGAGCAACTGGTGTATCATTGTTAAACTTCATGTTATAATAAATAATAATTAAGTAACTAAACTTGTCAGAACCCCAAATCTGAAAAGGCATGCTGCATAATATAAAAATATATACACAATGCAAAGATGTGCAAATCTCATAAACTAATATTGTATTCACCAATGAACATAGAAAACATATCAAATGTTGAAAATGAGATGTTTAAATATTTCATGAAAAATACTAGCTTGTGTTGAATTTGATGACAGAAACACATCTCAAAAAAGTTGGGACAGGGCCATCTTTAACGCTTTTTATCATCCCCCTTTTTTAACAACAGTCCATAAATGTCTGGAAACTGAGGAGGCCAGCTGCTGGACCTTTGAGAGATGAATGTTGTCCCATTAATGTCTTATATATGATTCCAGTTGCTCAAGCAGTCCGGGGTCTTCTTTGTCGCATTTTGGGTTTCAAATGTTTTCATTTGGTTAAAGATCTGAGACCAGCACTGGGACTCTTTATGAGGAAGCAATGCTGTTGTAATAGCTGCAGTATTTGTTTTAGCATTGCTAAAACCAGCCACAGGGGTCCACAAGCCAGTGTACTCCTAGTGCCAGTCCCAAGCCCGGGTAAATGGTGAGGGTTGCGTCAGGAAGGGCATCCAGCGTAAAAAATTTGCCAAATCAAATATGCGGATTCATAACCAGATGATCTGCTGTGGCGACCCCTAACGGGAGCAGACGAAATAAGAAGAAGAATTTGTTTTAGCATTGCTAAAATATTTAAGGCATTCCCTGAAAAAACATTATTTAGAGGAGAGCATACATTGCTCTAAAACCTGTATATACCTTTCAGTGTTGATGGTGCCTTTCCAGATTTGCGAGTTGCCAGTACCATGGACACTTATGTACCCCATACCATTGAAAATGCAGGTTTTTGATCTGAGTGCGGATAACAAGCCAGATGATCCTTCTTCTCTTTCATCCAGAGGATGCAGTGTCCATAATTTCCAAACACAATTTGAAGTTCAGGTCATCTGACCACCGAACAGTTTTCCACTTTGCCTCAGTCCATTTTAAATGAGCTTTGAGAGGACTGTGGTGTTTCTGGATCATGTTCACATCTTGCTTTAACCTGCATTTTTAGATGGCACGGTGAACTGTGTTAACAATGATTTTTTGAATTGTCCCTGAGCTCATGGAGTTGTTTCCATGAGAGAATCAGGCCTGTTTACAACATATTGCCACCTGATGGTCCAGATATCACCAGCATTCAGTATTGGTATTCACCTGTGTCCCTTGTGTACAGAGATGTCTCTAGATTTTTGGAATCTTCTGATGATATTACCTGCTATACACGATGAAGTACTCAGTCTTAGGAGTTTTACTTTGAGTAACATTATTCTGAAATTGCTCCACAATTTGTCGATATAATTTCTTCCAGATTGCTGAATCTTCTGAGAGACTCTGCCTCTCTGAGGTGCTCTTTATATACCCAATCACATTACTGGCCTATTGCCAGTTAACTTAATTAGTTGCAACATGTTCCTCCAGCTGTTTCATTTTAGTACCACATACTTTTCCAGGCTTTAGTTGCTCTTGTCCCAACTTTTTTGAGATGTGTTGCTGCCCAACTTGCTGCTCAAATTCATAATGAACAAATATTTTTTATGAAATAGTAAAATATCTCACTTTCAACTTTTGATCTGTTTCTTATGTTCTTTAGTGAATAAATATTGGCTTTTGAGATTTGCAAATCATTGCATTGTGTTTAAATTTGTATTTTATATGGCCTCCCAGTCTTTTTGAAATTGGTGTTATAAATCTCATCAGCATGGCACATGGTGTGTAGGGTTCCCACACACATCCAAGACACTGTATGTTGTTATTTATTCCTCCTTAATGTGCCAGGGAAACAAAGAAATGTGTGAAGGCCTTTCAGAATTTTATTACACTATCTTTGAACACTTTAGCAGCTGCCATTGCAGCTGACCTAGGTGCTCAGCCTAAATAAATCTTCCCACAGCAGGATATAGTCAAAGGATTTTTTTTAATCATGTTAAGAATATGCAATTCTTCATGTCAGCTACTGTCAGTAATGTGCTGTTTATGCCATACTCCCTACAGTAGGCAATTAAAAAGGACCTAACAATCTGCAGACAAAAATATGTTTCACTTTGTGGACATTTTGTATTAGTGTTTATTGTGGCAACAAATGCTTTGTATGTCCGTTAAGAGTTTGACAAGAATGAAAACTGTTACATAAAGCTGTAATTGATAAAAACAGAAAATACACCGAAAGACTTTTTTTTCTGAAAAATTTGCATCCTAAAAGCTTAAAGATTATGAATGTCTGTTTTTGCCTCATGAGATTTGTTTGTTTTGATTTGTTTAGGTTTCATCGGCCTTAACACCCCTGCTTGCGGATAAAGGAAGCACTTAAGATCTCTGACAAGAAGCAGCTGCTCCCCATGCAGACAGATCGCCCTTTTGCGTCTCTAGAATGTACTGTACATTTGATCAGGGAAAGCCTGGAACTGACTCAAACCAAGAATGCTTCTTGCTTGTCCTCCATCACCCTCTCACTACATTGCTTTCACTAAACCGAAGTGGTGGTGGGTGGGGACCAGATGCAGTATTTCTCCCAGACGGCAGGGGGAACCACGTGCCAATAAAGTGGAGAAGTGGCAGAGAACCTACAGGGCTTACTCTCACTCTGCTCTTGTGTGGTGCCCCTCAGGGACTCAGATTTAGTTACAACCTTTAATGCGGCCTCGTCCTGTGTTGCCTTTTTTCTTCTTTATTGTATATGGAAAAGCTAACTCATCTTGTTAATGTAATAACATAGAATTAAAAAATGGTAATAATAATGACCTATAACACTTCACACAGTAATAATAGACAAATGGCTGAGTCAAGAGCTGGCTGGAGGGTGAAGACTGGGATATTCTGTTTTAGAACTGGACATCTCTGGGATTTTGTGTTTTTTATTCATCGTGTACATACTGCTATTGTAATACTTTAGAATGAAACTGGAAAAGATCTAATCGCAAAATATTGTGTAATGCACAAAATATTTTATATTGTAATTTTGATCACAAGAGTAGTGACAGCTTTTCTTTGAGCCTTTTTTTTATTTGGCTTGCCTGTATTTGTGGTTGTGATGTGAGCTGGCCTTTTAAGCGTCAAACTAGCTATAGAAAAAGGTGCAGGTCAGGAGGCTGTTGGTGTTTTAATGTGTGCCAACATACCCAATACCTGAAGGACTATAGAATACTGGTTTTCATATCACTGATTTCTGCAATCCACTGCATGAGCCATTACCGAGTCCAGAGTCTCTCTTCATTTATACTTTTTTATGAGTTTTTGTACATCCCTTTAAAGATTGAACATGCAATGCATTCTGTAGCCATTTTAAATAAGATCATGCTGATAAGAGTCTAAACTAAGAATTAAGTTGCTTCAAGTGTAGATCAGGGATTAATCAAAAAAATCTGAAAGTGTATAAACGGTCAACAGGGAGTCAATTTGGCTAGAACTTTTTGAAACTGCAGAAATGTTTTATCTTGTCTTGTCTGGCCAGTAGCTTACAGGGTTGTCAGTGCTGTGTACAAGTTGGTATAGGTTTAACTGATGCTTCTGTATATCTTGTCTTCCTTTCATTTGAAAAGAAATTTTAAATATAAAAGTATTATAGGTTGCTATTTTTTTAAGCACAGAATATTAGTTTATGATTAAATGCTATAAGAATGGGAATTTGAAAGTGCACCTTTCTGTAAAACTAAGTTCATTTTTAATTGAATGTGGAATTGTATGAGCTGACAGTTTTCTTTTTAATTGTAAATAGTCACATCTGGATCTAATTAAAAATGCTATAATTCCTTGAACCGTCTGGGAAAAAGTGGATCTTTATCCAATAGACCTCTTTTGCCTGATGATTGTGTTCAGATGGAGTTTTTTAGGGAAGGTTTAACCCTAGTGCTGCCAGCTAGACGACCAGCAGTGAATGAAAACACTGGAAGTGATCAATAAACTTATCTGGGACATCAATATATTGAGGTCCTGCAGTACTAGGGTTAATATGGAACACCCAAAGGAAAAGTGGGTTTGCAGCAACACCTGGTGGCAGGTCAAGTTTTTGTCCTGTTTTTGCAAAAAAGATCCTTTGGCATAATTAACAGTGTGAATGTTAGAGGTTCAAAAATGCTGATATTTTAACTGGGAGTGACCAGGATGGAGAGCATTAGAAATGAGTTCATCAAAGGGACTACTCAGGTTGATCACTTTGGAAATAAAGTCAGAGAGGCAAGGTTGAGATGGTTTGGAGGGATAGTGGTTATACTGGGCAAAGGATGTTGAAAATTGAGCTGCCAGAAAAGTGGAAGACCCCAGAGAAGGCTGGATGGTGTGAAGGAGCAAGGGATAGGGTGAGATGAAAGCAGGTGATCTGCTGTGGTAGAGCAGCTGAAAGAAGAAGATGTTAGACGTTTAAACCGGTATAGTTTGTAAACTGTGGAGCAAAATAACATGAGTGACTTTATTTGATTAGGTGAAACTATAAGTTAAGGAGGTTGCAGCAGTAAAGAAAGCCAAAACACATTTACAGCTTGTTAAGGTGTGGTTTGGAACAAGTTACTAATAAACTTTTTTTATATCCCCATTTTAAAGAGTAAAGACAAGTGCAATAGAAAATGGATGCTGCTGAAAACACTCAAAAGCCGTCCACTTTCCTAGAGTTAATCTTTCTGGAAATAATATCAGCTGATATTCTTTTCTTTCCATCGGTATCACAGATGAAGTAGATATGATTTAATGTTGTGATGAAACGAATTTTAAATTCTCTAAAGTTAAAATTGCTTATCCAGTTAAGGGTCATTAGAATAGTTAAAAATATCCTGACATTGCATTTAAGCTACTTACAAAAAAAAAATGTTCATTATCTAAGGTACAGATTTTAGATAACACAACTACATTCTCCGTGGACTGTGATGTTCATAGACAACATTCTGATAAGTAGTGAGAGCAAGGAACAGGTGTGAGAGTCTGAAAGGTGGAGATATGCACTGTAGAGACAAGGAATGAAAGTCAGTAGAAGCAAGATGGAATACATTATGAATGAGAGGGAGGCCAGTGAAATGGTGAAGATACAAAGGAGTAGAGTTCAAATACCTCTGGTCAACCATTCAAAGCAAGTCACAAGTGAGGTGTGGAAGAAAGGGCAGGCAGGGTGAAGTGGGTGGAGATGAGAGTCAGAGGAGCTTTGTGACAGGATATCAGCTGGAGTAAACGAGAAGGTTCACAAGATGATAGTGAGACCTGCTGTGATGTATGGATTGGAGAAGGTGGCACTGACAAAAAGGCAGGAGGCAGAGCTGGAGGTGGCAGAGCTGAAGCTGAAGCAGAGCTTTAGTGGGAGTGACCAGGATGGACAGGACTAGATATGAGTACATCAGAGGGACAGCTCAGGTTGAGTGGTTTGGAGACAGAGTCATAGAAGCAAGGCCGAGACGGTTTGGACATGTTCAGAGGAAGGATAGCGGATATATTTGACAAAGGATGTTGAAAATGGAGCCACAAGGCATGAGGAAAAGAGGAAGATCGCAAAAAAGGTTCATGCATGTAGTGAAGTAGGATATGCATATGGTGAGTTTGACAGTAGAGGATGCAAGGCTTAGGCTAAGACTGAGGCAGGTGTTAAAGGTGACAAACTAAAGGGATCAGCTAAAGAAAAAGATATTAGATGTTTAAAGCAATATAGCTTGTAAACACAAGAGTAAAACAATATGAATGGCAGTATTTTATTAGGTGATACTGTAAGGTGCAGAAGTTACTATGTTGCAGGAGGTGCCAATTTTTTTTTTTTTTTTTTTTAAAACAAAGGCAAAATGCATTTACATTTTGTTAAGGTGTGGTTTGGGACAACCACACCTTGTTACAAAATTTACAACAGATAAGAGGCCACCTGAAGATAGGTTTACAGGTTACTGATACATTTATATTTATGTCTGTTTAAAGGTGATTATAAACATAGAAGCAATAGAAAATAGATAAAGGTGAAAACACTCAAAAGCTGTCCACCATTCCATAGTTAATCTATCTGGGAATAATATCCACTCCTATTCTTTTCTCTACATCTGGATCACAGATATAATATGATTAAGTAACTAAATTCTGTAAAGTCAATTTTTCTTTGAATCACTGTATTAAATCAAACAGCTACAATGCCTATAAACAGTATTCACCCCCTTGGATGTTTCTCTCTTTTATTGCTTTAGTAAATGAAATCATGGTCAATATAATTTGGCTTTATGAAAAGAATTTGCCAGAAAAAAAGAAAAAAGCTGTGATGTCAAAGCAAAAACAGAGTTTTACAAACTAATGTCAATTAATTTAAAATATATAATGTAAAATTAATGTTTGCATAAATAATCACCCCCCTTTAAAGGGACCGGTCTAATTCAACAGAGGTCCAGTTACTTGCTTCCAGCAGTGTCATAGTCAGTGAAATGGAGATCACCTGAGTTCAGTGGATGTGTGTCAAGTGATTGTAGTATTAAAAACACCTGTGTCTGGGAGGTCCAGTCTCCGGTTCATCAGTATTCCTGCTACAATTGCAGCATGCAAGCACACTCCAAGCAACTCAGAAAAAAGATCACTGAAAAGTATAAGGAGATGGCTACAAAAAGATTTCCAACACTGGACATCCACAGAGTTCAGTCAAATCCATCATTAACAAATAGAAGGAGTATGGCACTTGTCTAAATCTGCCTAGAGCTGGATGTCCTCACAAACTGAGTGACTGGACAAGAAGAAGACTGGAGAGGGAGGCCACCAAGACACCTACGACCACTGTGAAGTAGTTAATAAGTTCAGTGGCTGAGGCTGTGCATACATCAACTGTTGGCCGGGTTCTTCACCAGTCAAAGCTGTATGGGAGAGTGGCAAAGAGAAAGCCACTGATGAAAAAGGCTCTTATTAAATTGCCCCTGGAATTCGCCCAAAGCCATGTGGGACACTCCCAGGTCAATTGGAAGAAGGGTCTTTGATTTGATGAGACAAAAATTGAGCTTTTTGGTCATCAGACTATACTCTGTTTGTGCTGGAGATGCTTCTCAGCAGCAGGCCCTGGAAGGCTTGTAAAGATAGAGGGGAACATGAATGCAGAAAAATATCACCAAATCCTGGAGGATTAGTTGACTCGATTTGCAAGAGAACTATGGCTTGGGAGAAGATTTATTTCCAGCAATGCAACAACCCCAAGCATACAGCAAAAGCTACACAGAAATGGTTCAAAGACAGCAAGGTGAATGTTCTAGACAGGCCAAGTCAAAGCCTAGATCTTAATCCAATCGAGAATTTGTGGCTGGACTTGAAAAAAGCTGTTCACGCCCGATCCCTGACAGAGCTTGAACTGGTTTTCAAAGAAGAATTGAGAAAAATTGCAGTGTCCAGATGTGCCAGCCTGAATGGGACATATCCATACAGACTCAGTGCTGTGATTGCAGCCAAAAGTGAATCTAATAATCCCAATCTAAAGGGGGTGAATATTTAAACGATATTGACCATGATTTCATTTATTAAAGCAATAAAAGGTTGAAAGATCCACACTGAGCCATCCATTTTCTTAACCACTTAACCGATTTAGGGTCATTAGAACAATTTAAAATATCATCATAGTGTAATTGGGATATAAAAGATAATGTGCATATGCACAAGGTATAGATTGTTAAATTTACCGTGCATAACAAATTTATTAGACCACCTGTCATTAAAATGAGAAGGACCATACAGCATCATGTAGTGAATGCAAACGCTTTCCTTTTTAGGCAGTTCTCTGTTTTACCATTTTGATCAGAATGTGGAATTTAAGACTGAATTCACTTTTTTAAACCCAAATTTGAGCCGACTCACTGGGATTCTCTGAGAAGTTAGAAATTAATCAAGCACAACTATTTTTTCTGTTTAGGAATGCAAATACATAACTGGAATTTGACATCTTAATGAAGAAATAATCATGTGCTGTACTATTTTTTTTACTTGTAGGATTGTTGATTTTGTGGGGGTGGGGAAGAATTGGCTCTTCTCCAAGCCTTCAGTTCACCTCATGTGTGGGTTCGTAGTGGCCCATTGGTCTCCAACCTTCCTCCTCCACAGGCCTCCAACTGCGACAGTTGAGTTTTGACCCAGCGCCACTCAGCGACCCTCTGGTTCCTTCCAACCTCCACAGGCAACTTTTGAGCTAGCACCGCTCAGCAGCACTTCTGGTTCCCAGCCAGCCACTATCAGACTGAGCCTACCTAGTGCCTTTACAGAGATAATGGTCTGAGCACAGCTTTCACCACTTAAAAGTGATCAGAGTACTTCAGTTATTTCTACAATTACATATATAAACAGTCGGACTTCCATTGCTGTGGGTGTGCCTTAGACTTTTTCATATAATACATATCTGTACCAAAGACTGTAAAAGGCTGTTTTCTACAGTTATTGATCAATATACCATTGGCGAGTTTAGACCCTTTTTAGGTATGCTCAAAGATCCCTTGTGGCATCTCTAAAAATAACAATGGTAATTGTAGTAATAAAATGTTATATTATTATTACCAATATAGTGTACATTGGCAAATGAATTTTGTAATGTACTTGCATTTATATAGTCTTACTGACCACTACAAGCACTTTAGACTACAAGTTTTTAACATGTGTGTCTTTGGACTGTTGGAGGAAGCTGGAGTACCTGGAGGAAACCCCCACAGGTACAGGAGAACATGCCAGCTTCACACAGAAAGGCCCCAGGCGGAGTTTAAACCAGGAACCTTCTTGCTGTGAAGCCACCGTACTACCTGGTTTTGAGCTTGGTTTATTTGCATGGAGTTCACAATAGCATTTCACTAGACTCATCATTCTAAACATGGCTGCCTCTGCATTGAAGCTTCTTCTTCTTCTTTCGGCTGCTCCCATTAGGGGTCGCCACAGCGGATCATCTGCCTCCATCTCACCCTATCCCTTGCATCCTCTTCCCTCACACCCACCCTCTGCATGTCCTCCTTCACTACATCCATGAATCTTCTCTGTGGTCTTCCTCTTCTCCTCCTGCCTGGCAGCTCCATCTTCAACATCCTTTGTCCAGTATATCCACTATCCCTCCTCTGCACATGTCCAAACCATCTCAGCCTTGCCTCTCTGACTTTGTCACCAAACTTCTCAACATGAGCTGTCCCTCTGATGTACTCATTTCTAATCCTGTCCATCCTGGTCACTCCCAGGGAAAATCTCAACATCTTCAGTTCTGCCACCTCCAGCTCTGCTTCCTGTCTTTTTT
>VUQH01014039.1:3128-14532 GCA_015106775.1 Etroplus canarensis
ACTACATATAAGTTTGAGGTGCATGGAGGAAAAGTGAACCTTGTAACACCATTGTTCACCATTTCAGGTTGATGTATACCAAAGTGTGTCATTTGGAAGTTTCTCTAAAAAAAAAAAAAAAGTCTGGAATAAAATCGGATGAATTGAAGCTTGTCATCTGATTTTGTTTTAGGGCTCCTTGAACTGAAAGCATGTGGTCAGTGTTGTTTTAATAAATACTCATCTTCCTCTGTGGTTTTTTTTGGGGTTGTCAGGACAACCACAAACTGAGCTACATCCAGCAGCTGCGGCCCACTCAGACCGTCCAGCCCAGGATCAAACTAAAGCTGTTTGGACACTCAGGAGCTGGGAAGAGCACCCTGCTGGAGTCTCTGAAATGTGGCATCCTGCGCAGCTTTTTCAGGAGGAGGAGGACACGCATGACCAACGCAGCCCGGCATCCCAGCTCCCCCATCAACTCCAAACCTCCTGGTAGGTGACGCACACCTGGATTTATGTGGAGTTTGTTGCAGGCGGTGTCATTATCAAGCTCACTGTAGCATGCATCAGGTCCAGTTATGAGATTTTTAAGCATGAAATAATCATGGCGGTTTTTCACACAGGTGGACAGCAGTGATGGTCACTGTTGTCCAGTGGCTAGTTGAGACCTTTGATTGCAAATTGGCCATTGGTGTGAATGTGAGTGTGAACAGTTGATAGACTGGCAACCTGTCCAGGTTTTACTCTACCTCCTCACCCTATGACTGCTGGGATAGGCTCCAGCCCCCTGACACCCTGAATTGGATAAGCTGGTAAGGAAATGAATGGATAGTTTGTTTCCTACCACAAGCTGAGAAATTGTTTGTGGTTTTCCTACTTATAATACTAATATATATGCTGCTGCTTGAGTTTGTGCTTAAAAAAAAGCATCATATTTCTTACCATTTCTATGCTAATGATACCCAGACATCCATGCCTCTTAAACCAGACACCAACTCCTGTCAGTTCCCTAAACCGTTGTTCAGCTGATAAAACTCGACTCTCACAAAATTTTCTCAGTGAAAATAAAACTGAGATTTTAGGGTACATCCCACTCCTCGGACAGCACTTCAGGTCCCTGGCATCATATTTTAAACCTCAGGTAAAGAATCTTGATATTATTTTTTTATTCTTTTCTTAAATTTCTCCCACAGATCAAATCAGTTGTTAGTCATTTTTAAAGACTTGTAGCTAAAGTAAAATGATTTCTTTCTATTAACAACCTTGAGAAGGTCATTCATAACTTTATTACATCCAGACTTGATGACAGGAGGTCATTATATGTTGGACTGAACAAACACTAATATTGGTTCAGAATGCTGCCGCCAGACTCCTGATGGTACACAGAAGCATCATCGTGTCTCCCCCATTCTTACATGGTTACACTGGCTTCCTGTGAAGTTTAGGCTCAAATTTAAAATATCTTTTTAAATATCTTTGACTATCAGCACGTCATGCATTATGAATCATAATAATTTGCATAAGTCGGAGTATTTCGGAATCGCATTGTTGTTACAGTTGCAAAGTTATATTTACACGTCTGCAGAAAAATGAGAATATATAACGTTTGTTAAAGTTTAATGTAGAATAAATACTCCAGAGTTAGGCAATCTATATAATGCATCTAAATATAAGGCAAGAGAAAATAGTCCAGGTGTCATAATGAGGAGTTGTAAAGTTTGATGGCCACAGGTAGGAATAGTTTCCCGCGGTGCATCGTTGTGGAATGAGTTCTGTGTCTTGTGCCACTCACGCAGGTCTGTTGGTCAGATGCTTTTAGTAATTCCGTATTCCTGATTGGCTCTCACAGTCAACCGGGCGTTCAGTGTTGTGTTTGAAAGTGCTGTAGAAGTAAACTGACTTGACTATTTAGCCGTGTTCCCTAAACACCTCACATAGAAGCAGTCGGTTCATGAAAGCTGGCAGGAAACAGCTTTTATCCATATTATAGAAACCCCTCATCCAAACCTCTTCAAACCTGGCACTGTGCTTCCTTTAGTCTCTGGCTATAAACAGATCAGCTGAACGTTCGTTAAGAAAAGGGAAGAATAGTGAGACACAGTTATTCAAAAGATTTATATTTATATATATTTCTTCTGTCTTTTTTAAAATGTCACCATGAGTCATTACATTACATCAAATGGAACAACAGAACGTTATTTTTTCCCACATTTTATCCAGACATGTGAGGTGTATGCACTGAATTTCACACTGCAACTTTCAGTGCAAAACATAGAAGTTGCCCATTTTCTTATTTTATATTTTTCTAAAGCCAAAAACAGATTTTAAACAGTGTTCTAATCACTAAAAGCTTGAAGAATGGAAAGCACTCACAGCAGCACTGCTCTGCTGCTCACCCCGGCAGCCCTAAACATTAACCCGTCACTCCAGAGACCTGAACTTGGATCTTAGTTCATCCAGCAGAAGGACTGATCAGCTAATGACATGGTGAGGCACCAGTCGTCCATCCGTCTGCCCACAATTCACAAAAATCACTGCTCCTCCTAGAGTATTGGTCAGACTTTAGTGAAGCTTGCACACAATCACCTAACTGGTCTTCACCCAAACTTTACTCAAGGTCACAGTTGTCATTTTATTGGCACCTTTCCATTCGACAAAAATCCTTCCTCCTAGAGCAGGGGTCGTCACCCTTGACTATCAGAAGAGCCATTATTTAGACCCAGAAGATCTCTTAATGCCTATTTATTTAAGCCATGTATTCCATGTTTCTTTTCTTTAATTTTCTTTGTTTTTCTTTACCTCTGGTAGCAAAAAAACTTCTTTGGGACACATAAAATGTACCTTCAGCTGCTCCCTTGTATTCTCCTCAAGAGGCCGTGCAGTTGTGAAATGGTGAAAAGAATATCTATGAGCTTGCTGAGGTCTACTTTGAAACATAGTAACTATAAAGCTCTGCAGGTCCCACCTGTGTTTGTGCAAATGCATCAAATTGCAAAATAGCAGCTTAATAGTTTTAAATATATAATTTTTAAAGACAAAGACAACAGCTTTGGTGAAAGCAAACAAATTTGTCCAAATTAACAGTCTAAACCCTCACACAACTTATATTTTGGTTTCTGAAATCCATAGCTAGTGGGACTCAGGACCAGTCATACATACATGCTTGCCACTTCAGCAAAAAGGTTCAGCAAAATTAAGATGATAAATTTTAGATTAATCTAATTTTTTTGTGTCAAAGCCACAGGGGGTAACCGGAGATGGACAACAGAGCTGCATGTGGCTCTGGAGCCGTGGGTTCAAGACCCCTGTCCTAGCGTATTGGTCAGATTTTAGTGAAGCTTGCACACAGTGATCACCTGATGGGTCTTCACCCAAACTGTGCTCAAAGCCGAAGTAAAGATCATATACTGTCTGCATTTTAATATCAGTATTACGGCCGACATGTTGATGGGTTCATGTTTTCGTGCTTTTTATGGCCATGGTTACTACTCACCATGTAGTGGCAATACTTCCAAACTCAAACACTTTTATTTGGTGGTGAACCAGATTGATTTGTCCACGGTATGTTTGTGTGTGAGCCTCCTTAGCATCTCAGTGGTGTTTTAATCCTCATACGTTTGTGCAGTACAGCCACCCAGTGACAATAAATCTTTTCACTTTCTTTCTGTACTTCACACATTACAGCAACCTGTGAATTGTGAGGGATTTTGAGCCAGATGAGATCCTGCAGTACTGTGCAAGAGTCTCAGGCAGCCCTCATTTCTTTATATTTTGCTTCCAAGCAGCCAGATTTTCTTTACGCTGTTAAAGTGGTCTTGAGCAATAGTTGTCCAGGCTTTCTGAAGGTGTTGCAGAGTTCTTCTTTGGATATTGGCTGTGCTTTTCACCCATTTTCAGTCCAGCAGCACTAAATTGGTGTGCACTCTATCCTGCAAAAAATTTGAGGAAACTGAACAAGTGGCCTGCCACTTTTTCTTCTATCTACAGTAGATGAAAGTCCTGACACAGGACCTAATGAATCTGGCCTTAAGTTTATCCAGTTTGCTGAAGCCTTGTTAACAGTGGTCTCAGTGGAAGGGTGGCTGTCAAGAAGCTGTTCTTAAGAAAGGGAAACGGGGAGAAAAGGCTGAGGTATGTCAAATTATACAGTCTTGACGGAGAACAGAAGAAATGGCAGCAATCATCCAAATGGGCGCTTTGGAACATCCTTCAAGAAGCCTGGAAACCTATTCCTGAAGACTGCTTAAAAAATGACAGACAGCTTGGCTAAGAGATTTCAGACTTTATTGAAGAGTGAAATATTGACTTTCAAGCTGTTTTCTACTGTATTTCCATTTGTGATTGTATGTTTCAGTGAATCGTTGCACCATTTCCCACTTTCTGAGCAAAATATAAAGAAATGAGGGGTGCCTGAGACTTCTGCACAGTAATGAACATCTTTGGCCTCCTGGTTTACTGCTCCTGGGACCACGTAGCTTCGTAGTACTAAGAGTTGCTCCTAGAGACAAAATTGTAAGAAATTTTCCCTTCAAGCTGAGTCTAAAGTCTGGTGAAGAGAAAAGTTACTCACAAAACATCTGAGCCTTTAAAGTGTGAGGTGGACGAAGGTGAATCTCTAACAAAGGTTTGTTAGGTATTTGCTGTGGGTCTCTTTAGAGATGCACTCATGGAAAACTGCAGCAGCTGGTTGTCTTGGATGTGTGGCTCAGATCTGTGTTAGGACTTCTCGACATGTTCTGTAAACTCGCCTCCATCTCCTCCTGTTTTTGCACTCCCGTCTGCACTCCTCCTACACACACCTATGGCCCCGTTTCCTTTAACCACTCTATTTTGTGGCGCTCAGAGCCATTACCTCCCAGACAGACGTGATACTCGCTCCGATAATGGTCAGTTACGTTAGCCGTATAGAGTTACGGATCCCATCCTCAAGACTATCTGTAAATCAGTGGCCTCTGTCAGAGCTGAGGGGGGGTTTGAAAGAACCTTTTCTTCTGTCAATTCGAGCTGAAGTCAGTAATGGGCTTTATTGACCGCTTGCTATATCTGCAGCGATACGTGACGTGAATCCACAGTGAAAGACAAAGAAGCACAAGTGTCAATATTTTAACTTTACCACCTGAGACTATTGTGTGCTGCGCATTGATTTTGTTGCTTTTAGCGAGTGTGTTCGAATATATGCTTGTGGCTGTTTATTTGTAGTGATCTTTGAACTGCAGCAGAGCTCCTAACCTCCTCCTAACCCTTCTCAGGCCTGTCTAAACCTGCTGCAGCTTGTTTTTATATAAAAGGAAGAAAAGGGCCCTCGCTTACAACAGGAAAACCCACATGACCCAAATAAGCCAGCTTTTCATGTATATTCGAATATTTTTCTCACCCTTTGATGTTTCAGAACAAGTGAGAGGCCTCCTGTGTCTTTCACGGTTTCACAGTGATTTTACAAAGACGGCACATTTATACAAAACCAGCACAGCTGCCTGACACTGAGTTGAAATGTAAGAAGATTTTATTTAACTGCGTCATACATTTTAAGATTAGATAACAGAAGACGATCCTCTTTGTCCCGCAAAGGAGAAATTACAGCATGAAGCAGGATAAAGCAGCAGTGCAGAATTATAGAACAGAAAGACAACAAAGTATGATAAATACAAAAATAAAATAATGTAACAGTAAAAGTAAGTAGTCAAGAAGACAGATATTTACAGTTTCCGTGACATTGCACGGTAGTAACATGATCGCACATCGGTAAGTTTTCTGTTTTTGTCCTGCTGTGCCGTTACTGTTGCTGGGTTTAACAATTGAAACGACAAACAGTTGAGTATGACGCCTGTTCTCATCATCAGTACAGCTTTGTCAAAGTAGGTAATGCAGTATCAGCGAGAGTGATCGATCAGTCAGGGTTTCTGTTGTTTTAACTCCACCAACTTTCCCTAACCTTAACAGAGTAGATTTTATTACCTAAACGTAACTGAGCAGATTTTTAACCTAAACCTAATTAAGTAGTTTTATTGCCTAAAACTAATCAGTGGGTTGGATGAGCAAGTAAAAATTGATGCAAGAAAAAAGGCCAAGTGCACTCTTTTGTTTTGCGAGGGTGTCCTGGGCCCAGACGTGCAGAACACGGGGGGAGAACCCGGAGCTCCTGGAGAAATCCCACACAGGCACAGTGAGAACACGCCCAAGGTTCGGACTCAGGACCCTTTTTGCTGTGAGGCAGCAGTGCTAAATACAAAGCCACCGTGTTGCCTGCACTCATTACCTATACAGAGGCACGTTTTATACCCCAGTAATCTTGTGAAAAAGCATAAAGAACACCAGTCTGTCCACACAGTTGCCAGATGGTGGGAATTGCTGCAGCATGACACATCAAAGGCTCTGCTTGACAGCACAGAAGAATACTGTCCTCATCGGCCTGAGCCCATCATCTGTCGGCTGAACTAGACCAACGCTCACACTGTGCCAAACAGACTCAAAAGACATTTAGAGAGCAAACATCCGTTCCTGACTTCAAAAGAGCGCTTCAGCTGACCCGAAGGCAGCAAGACCATTTCTTTGGATTGTGTGAAAATGTCAGAGGCAGGTTATGTTAGTGAACCTTATTGCAAAGCAGAACCACCCTCACCATAGAGGGTTTTATCCCTTTATACAAAAGAGTTTGGTGTCCACCAGAGAGACTTTGGTCTTCCCTCCGGCTCCCAAACGAGTCCTCTGACACACTGAGCCATTGATGCCACCATGTTATGTTTTAGGTTTGTGTTTGTTTATGAGTGTGCGCGTGTGTGTGTGTGTGTGTGTGTGTGTCTTTGCAGGATTATGCAAACAGTTACTTATGGATGGCCATGAAAATGTTACTGGGTGTGGGGCTTGGCCCAAAGGAAAGGGGATTACATTTTGAAGTCCTTCTGGATGCAGGGATTTTTTTTTAGGGATCCTTCAGCGTTGTGATAGGGCCTTGGGTATGAGGTATGCAGTCTTGGGCTGCCCTTCTTTTATTTGGGGTTTAATTTACTCAAGTGCTTTTGCTGCTTTACTTACCTTCTGTGAAAGTCGACACAGTTTATAAACAAATCAGTCATCAGCCCAGGAAGCCCACTTTAAGCTGACAACAAACCGTGCACACAGTAGTGACACTCCTCATATCGAAGGTGAATTGACAACATTTCAGATGATATAGAATATGTACAGTGCTGTGCAAAAGTCTTGAGCTACCCCTCATTTCCCCTCAAAACAGGAAGTGGGTGCAGTGATTTATCAGTGGAAATGCAGAACAAATAGCGAAAACAGAGTTTGTACCATTAGAACCAGCTTTAAAGTCAGCATTTGGTATGAGAACCTTTATTCAAAACTATTTTTAGAAAATAACAAAAAAAAAATCAAAATAGAAAGAAATGAAGGGTGGCTCAAGACTTTTGCACAGTACTGTACATCAGGATGTTCCTTACATTTCTAGCTTGTCCTTAAATGTCCTATGGGACCAAAAAATATCATGTCTGAAGTAAACGGCACATCGTTTCCCTGATCTATCAGAGGAACCAAACCTTTGATTCTCAAACGTGTGTTCTCCTTTAACACCTCGCAGTCATAATGATGTCACAATGATCAGTATGGACCAAGAATTTGACTGTTTCAAGACCTCAAAAACAAACTGTAGGTGTGGTCCTGCAGAACGTCAGGAAAACCCAAATGATGTGCCCGCATAGTGGATATGTGCGAAGAAATGGCGCCCCCATGTGTTAGCAAGCGGCCAGGTATTTAGTGAAGACAGTTGTTTTTGCTGCAGTAAAGGGAGACATCTGCACTGGATTAATCTGAAATACTTTGAGTGTTAGTAATGCACACAGCAGGGATTTGTGTTTGCCTTCCAAAAACAGGAAAAACAGCCTTTTGTGATACCAAGTGGACACTAACAGCTATTGTATTTTAAAGAATTAAAATGCCTCCTAAACAGTGTCTGAAACAACACAGGCAAAATACTAAGTTAAACTATCATTTGCTGAGTCTTACTGAGTGATTTAAAAGCAAAGTTAAACCTCAGGCTCCCTGCTTCTGTTGTGATTTTTTTCTTTTATACATAAAAGTTAGTTTTAATATTAAAAACTTGATGTGATCCTGTTGATTAACGCGGTTTTCCCTCCTCCTGTCTGTTCACAGTGTCGGTGAGCATTTCCAACCTGTACCCCGGCTGTGAGAACGTAAGTGTCCGGAGTCGCAGCATGATGTTTGAGCCCAGCCTGACCAAAGGCGTCCTGGAGGTCTTCTCCCCCGTCCACAACGCTCTGTCTGCGGCTGACGAACAGGCCACAAAGGCCATCGACATCCAGCACGCCAACATCAACGGTGAGCTACAACGAACACCACAGAGGTGTCACGATTCATCGTTGAACTATATGTTCAAAGTATAAGCAGCATCTTGTTCACGCTGCTGTAGGTGTGGGCGATTTCAGCGTGTGGGAGTTCTCCGGGAACCCGGTGTACTACTGCTCCTACGACTACTTCGCGGCCAACGATGTCACGGCGATCCACGTGGTCCTCTTCAGCCTCGAGGAGCCGTACGAAACCCAGCTGAGCCACATCACCTACTGGCTGAATCTGCTGAAAGCCCTCACTCTGCCGCAGGAAACCATTCGTAAGGGGGAGCCTGTTTGTCACACAGTACTGTGCAAAAGTCTCGAGCCACCTCATTTCCTGACATTTTGACTTTTGCTGAACAGTTGATCCAAAGCCTCACCAGAAATGGTCTCAGAAGGGTGGCTGTCAGAAAGCCATTCTTTAGGAAGGGAAACAGGGAGAAAGGGATGGGGTATGCTAAATAACACAAGAACAGGACTGAAAATCGTTGACAGCAGGGCTGATGGAGTCATGAATCCCAATTTGAAATTTTTTGGTTCAAATCATCATCTGTATGTACAGCAGAGATCAGCAGAGAGGAACAACAGTGTCTACAGCCTTCTGTAAAACATGGTGGGGGCTCTGTCATGGATTGGGGCTGCATTTAGCCAGTGTTATTGGGGAGCTTGTCAAAACTGAACCCAGAAAAATACCATCAGATTTGGATCTACCACGAAAAGCCATCTGGAAAGCATCTGATTGGCAACGGCTTCATTTTTCAGCATGACAATTATCCCAAACTGTGAAATATACTCAAAATATGAAAGTAAAAAGTAGCTCTTTAACCCTCTGGAGTTGACTGATGCGCCTGAGCATCCAAATCACATAACCGCATGTGATCACATGACTACAGCCCCCACGTGTAGAATAAAGGGTTCACATCCGTTGAATCCAGAGGGTTAAAGGAAATTTGTGCCGGCTATTTTTGTGAAACACGAACTGACTCTCATGTCATATCAATTTAATATTGATACAAGGGAAACAGAACTTTATTTAAACTCCTGTTAGTTTTTTCTAATGAACTCACATTATTAAAATAAACATAGCTCTGTTCATTGTTCCTTACACTGTAGATGAATTACTTTGTCTCCACACTTGAACAGAAAATGAGCATAGTGTTATAAATGATGCACAAATTATGTTTTTCCTTTCCATCTTTTGTTCTTTTACATCGGTTGCACATCACGTGCACTGATGATGGATACACCAATAGGATTGTCTCTTATGTGTTGTTATTCCTTCCATCTAGGTTCAAATTGGTTTGATGTCTGGAAGTTGTGCAGTGATGCAGAACAATCAGTAACTCCCCTCAAATGCTTTAAACCCGAAGTAACAAACTTGTTTTAAAGATGTGAGGAGTCGAAAGTCGAGATATTTGTGTTAAAGCGTACTGTGTAAAAGTAGAAAGTTGTTAGAAATATTAATACGCCAGCAAAGTAGAGTTTTCAGTCACTTTGCTGGACTGATATAGATTGATATAGTTCCATTGCCACAGGTGGTAATGGAACAGTATCAGTCATGGAATGGCCTTCACAGAGCCAACATTATTGAAGCAGTGTGGGATCATGTTGACAGAGAACAGAACAAAATGCAGCCAGCATCCAAATGGGAGCTTTGAATGTCCTTCAAGTAGCCTGGAGAACTATTCCTGAAGACTGCTTAAAGAAATGACAGAAAGTTGGCTCAGAGTTCAGGCTGTGTTGGAGAATAAAGGAGCTCAAACCAAATACTAACTTTCAAACTGCAAACTCTGTTTTTGCCTTGTGTACTGCATTTCCATTCATCTTTGCATGTTTCCCATTTTCCTGCAATATATAAAGGCATGAGGGGCATCTCAAGACTTTTGCACAGTACTTATATTCACCATGATTGCCTAAAAATGGAGAAATGAAAGATCAAATTTTTAAAAAGCATCTTGGTTTTTTTTTAAATCAAGTATGTGAGCAGGAATCGATATGTGTTGACTGATGTTGCCGTCAGCAGGGTTGAAAAAGTCTTGGTTTCTGAGAAATGATCGTAGTAAATAAGTTTTCACTGATCATCAGTAAAGATTTTGGCCTTTGTGAATCCTCATTCATGCTGTCTCATGATGAGCCAAGTATCCCATCAAACAAACACACTAAAGTAACTGAAAAGTTCTTTAAAAGTTGTTTAGTTGGCTCCTTATATCGCCCACAGTTTTCATATGAGGTACGACAGTTGGTAAATTCCTGTTGCAGCACCCAAAACATTAAACACAACCTCAAAAAAATCATTTAATTAGTACAGCTCACTAAAATAAAATATATCAAAAACAAAATGGATCAAGAAGGTATTTAACAAGAGAAATACAAAAGTTTTTGTGTTTTCTTGTCTGTCTTCAGCTTTTGGAGGCCGGATCCAGCAGCCTCTTGTGGTGGTCCTGGTGGCGACACACGCAGACCTCGCTGATGTCCCCAGAGCTTTCTCTGGAGAGTTCAGCTACGACAAGGAGAGGGCGTTGCTCAAGGAAGTCAGGAACAGGTTAGGATCTAAATCACATCAATAATTCAGTGAGCTCTTTAGAGCAACCCATTCTTTCACAAATGGTTCTAAAGACAGAGTGCATGGCTAGGTATCTGTGCAATGGGACTGAAACACAGTTTGCTGATTAAGAAGTGTGGCCCAATACTTTTGTCTACATGGTGCACAACACATTGGTGCTGTGGTTTAGGACCTGAGTATCGGCACCACTGATAAAATGCATCAGGAGAGTTGGGTTGGGTCCTGATCTCCACCAAACTTAAAGCTTCATTAAACAGACTTATCCTTTTTTATTGTTGAAAACATGCACGTAATGAGTCGTCTTTGTCTTTCTTAGACAATGACTGTTTTTGTAACCCAGCACTACAACAGATCTTCTCTAAATAGCTCCCTGCATCATTGTGTGAAGTCCCAGTTCATCCTTTTATGCATGAGATTTGTGTGCAGAGCTGCAGTAACTACAGAGGGGTGAAGTTGATGAGCCATACCATGAAGATATGGGAAAGAGCTTATAAAAACCAGGGCAATGCTGACTTTT
>VUQH01014046.1:9336-34403 GCA_015106775.1 Etroplus canarensis
GCATAAACTACTATATTTTTGATAACCTCATGATTGTTAGAATTGCTTAGATTTTGGGTCATGTAGTTGGCTTGGCCAAGAAGATGTGAGTAGGGCTCAGGTCTTTCTAACTCAATATTTTATTTTCAGACTGGTAGTCTACAGGCTGAATCAGTGAAATTCGTCAGACTTCACACACTTTCCTCTGGAGACATCTTTTAAAATAATCAGTAGTACTCCCAAAACCTGGAAGCAGAGTTTGAGGAACTAAGACCAATTTTAAAGAGGTTCTTTATTTTTGACAGTGAACTTCTCTGAATATATTTGACCAGCTGTTTGACCTTAAACATTTGACTTTCCTTTATACACTAGTATAAAGTCCTAGCTAGAGGATACATGTGTGTGTATATATAGAAGTTCACCTGAAAATGGTCTGGTGTTGACAGATTGTTGTTTCCTACCTTGGTTGCTAAAGCGGCATTAAGCCGAATTCTTCATCTACCCCAGCACAAATGACTGTAATGTGTCTTTGAGGGTTTGTTTAGCTTCTTGATCAATACTAATAAATCTTGACTCTACATACTGCTGTAATTTCTGGTTAGATGTGTTTGTGGCTAAGCAACCAGCATGATAAGACAAATTATTTCCAAGCATCGCACATGAATAATACTTATTATTACAACATTTTGCATTGTGACATTCGGTAGACTTTTTAATGACTCAGTACTCATACTCTGTAGGTAATTCGTTTGTGTGAGGAAGATACAACTTTGTTACACACATCAATTACAGGCTGCTGTGGGATGATGCCTTTGAAATCAAATAAAACTCAAGTCTTTGACTATAAGTGTGTGTGTATACACACATAGTTACAACCTCACACTGAGTCAAAGTCAGCAACGTTCCCCAAGCTCTTTCCCCTGGCTAATAGTTTGTGGCACTCTTGCCCGCTTCAATCTTCAATCCCTCCTCAATCACCAACTGGTTCCACTCTCCCTGCAGGTGGCTGGAAATGAGGGCAGCAGTTGATTAGAGCAGTGGAGAGCGCTGTAATAGGCAGACGGCTGCTCAGGATAAGAATAGCTGCTCAAATACATCTATTGGACCCCAGGTTACTGTGACTTACTGATGCTTTCAGTGTATTCACCAGTACTTCAAGTCAGGTAAAACATCTACTGTGTGGTGTGTTGTACTGACGCGATTAAAGTTACACTCTCACTGTCCACTTAATTAGTTACACTTTACTACTACAATGGAGAACTGCTTTAATTGTTCTTGGCAAGATTCAACAAGGTGCTGGAAATATTCCTCAGAGATTTTAGTCCATATTGACTTGATAGCATCACACAGTTGATGCAGATTTCTCAGCTGAAGAGCCAAGATGTGAATCTCTTGTTCCACCACATCCCAAAGGTGCTGTGTTGGGTTGAGATCTGATGACTGTGGAGACCATTTTAGTACAGTGAACTTATTGTCATGTTCAAAAAACGATTTTGAGATGATATGAACTTTGTGACATGGCACGTTGTCCTACTTGAAGCAGCAGCCATAAGATAAGATGAGATAATCATTTATTAGTCCCACAACAGGGAAATTTGCAATTTTACAATTAAATAAAAAGCAGCAAAAACTATATCCTCAAAAGTACTATTAAATATATTTAAACAACTTAAATTAAATGATGACAAAAACTATACTTTAAACATATTTTCACCATAGGTTCACATGGAGAGTGGACATATTTACACATGGATAATGAGTTTAAAATCGCACATGATTCTACATAGATGATGATATTGAGATCATAATGTGTATGTGTTACATGTCATCAGAAGACTGGTACTTGTATAGTGCTTTTTTTTTTTTACTGAGTACTCATCACTTTACTGCAGGCCTCATTCACCAATTCACAGACACATTCATACAAGGCTTTGTTCTATATCTTTTTGTGTTTTAATTATCATGCATGCTAGCTCACTCTCCGATGGTTGCATCGGGAGCAATTTTGGTTTGGGTAGCTTGCCCAACGACACTTCAGCACATAGCCTGGAGGAGCTGGGAATTGAGCCACCAACCTTCCAATTAGAGGATGGCCCATTCTACCATCTGAGCCAAACCCACCCCGTGATGGGTACACTGTGGTCATAAAGTGATGGACAGGGTCAACAACAATTGTCATGTTGGCTTAATTAATACTAAGTAGCCCACAGTGTGTTTCTTTGCATACCCCGGTTGTAATAGGTAATTATTTCAGTTACAGCTTGAAGCAGTCTGGCCATTCTCCTTTGACAAGATATTTTTACCCAGAGAACTGCTTCTCTGTGGATATTTTCACTTTGTAGGACCATTCTCTGTAAACCCTAGAGATGGTTGTGTGGGAAAATCCCAGTAGATCAGCAGTTTCTGTGATACCCAGCCAAGCCGATCTGGCACCAACAACCATGTTATGTTCAAAGTCACTTAAATCTCTTCCCCATTCTGATGCCTGATTTGAACTTCAGCAGGATTCTTGGCCATGCTTACATGTCTAAATGCACTTAGTTGTTGGCATGTGATTGGCTCATTAGATATTTGTGTTAACAAGAAGTTGAACAGGTGTACCCAGTGAAGTAGCTGGTGAGTTTATGCCATTAGGATTATAACATTACTTTCTTTCTAAAGGACAGAAGACACTGTTACTATGAAATTAAATCCTAGTTGAAAGTGGAGCAATGTAAGACTTTGATTCTCTCATCGCTCTTTGCACTTACTTGGTTTCTGTCTTGTAGCATTTTTGTGTTGGCACTGTACTCATGTGCATGTTTTTTTATTTTTGTTTCTTTGAATAAATTATTGGATAAAAATTTACAGTATGATTAGCCTTCTATAATACATCTGTGGATGAAGAGTTGCAACTTATATTCAAATTATTTTCATCGGTAGTATTCTAGATATGATTGTTCCAAATTGTCTTCATTGTGCCTGGTCTCAATTACCAAGTTCACCTTTGTGAGCATTCATTCTTTACAGTGGACGTTGTCTTCACAGCCCATTCTTGTTCCCGGAGTGTCAATTAGTCCCAATTTGTCAAAGTCGCTGCCACAAATTGTCCTTTGGCATCTATACCCTGAAATACTAGATTATGGCATTTGTGAGGGGGATGTGTCACTCCCAACTGACCATTTGTCATTGAGCAGGGTTACTGACAAACCACAATCTGTTCTGACCTCATGTTGCTGAATTTGTAGGTCTCTAAAACTGGGCTGATATCTTTCTTCATGAGATTTTGCTCCAGACGGTGCATTAGAGCACCCACGACAAAAGCTTTACTTTGGACAATCAGAACAAAGATGGTTTCACTGACAGTAAAATAAGAACCTTAGCAAATTATTAGAGCTGCAGAAAAACACTGATTACCAAGCAGTCCAGTAATTAACTAGAAAAAGCAGATATTGTTTATTTATTCCCTATGAAACTTTTAGACTTGGGTAGCCTTCACTCAGAAAATTACATAAAGAAAAAGATGAAAAACCTCCAGAGCCAAGCATAGAGGCAGGCATTAAAAAAGTCCATCAAACCAGCAGGGGTCCTCCCAAAAAAACAATAGAACACATTAATTATTGAGGTTTTAGAGAGTCACCTGCTTTTACCTTTCTGAAAACAACAGCGTAGACCAGCTGCTATGTTTTGGTCCAACACAAACTTCAAATTCGGTGGCAGGTTTTCTAATGAGTTCAAATGTAGATGTTTAACAAGTTTCATACAGAATCAAAATCTCTGATTTGACAGTTTGTGTTAGGCCAGATGACTGAAGAGCATTCCTCCATTTTAGGATTATTGTCCATCAAAATTATTCAGAAATGGGAACTCTCCTTCAGCCTAAACTGGTAACCAAAATGAACAACGTAACTTTAAAACTGAAGGTTAAAAAATGATCATTTTTAGCTTATCTGGCAGAAAGACTGATGAACTCGTGTCATGGTGAGTTGTCTGTCTTTCTGTCCGACCATCTGTCAGCCCACAATTTACAAAAATAATTATTTCTCCTAGAGTATTAGTCTGATTTTAGTGAAACTTGCCCACAGTCATCACCTAATGGGTCTTCACCCAAAATCAAGGTCCCTTTTTCAAAAAATCTTACTGGCACTTTTCCATTTTCTTTCTGTGCTTCACATGTCAAAATATTCTGTAAATTAAATTGCTTGATGAGCTACTACACTACTGACATTCTGGCTGAACTCTTCATAATGGCTCATTTTATGGTACTGCGCTGGTCATTTGAAGAGCCTACACACAGCTTTGCAGACTGTCTTCTACATGTGGCAGCCGTTTACTGTCACCAGGGGCAGCGTCACAAACAACTGGTCTGTGGGCTTTGCTTGTTTTCTGTTGTTGGTCCTTCAGCTAGTCTCAGAAAAGAGCGACGTTATAATATATAAAGAGCTTAAGTGAAGCGGAGTGTTGAAAACTGTGAAACGTGTCATTGCAGCCATTGCTCTGTTTTTTTCCTTTTCATCTTTGATGATTTTTTTTAGGCTTCTCTCTCTCTACCTTGGGAACACCGTTGTCCTCCCTTTCCTGTCCAAGCCTACTTTTCAACCAGTCAGTATTTGACTTGCACACTGTGTCATCCACAGCTCTGCACGGTTCCTCTTTTGGTAGGACTGCATACCAACATATCTGCGTTGGTTGCATTCTGCTCTACACTGGCTCGGTGTAGGCAAATGCAGATGCAAACTGACACAAATGCAGTACCATAAATCAAGCATAATGGACATGAAACTCAAACATCTGCTAAGCATTCCACATACTGTTATGTGTTCCTTCTTGTTTTAACCTGTTTTGCTAGACCCAGTACAAAAGCAAGAGAAAAAATGCGACACTTGCTTGGAGCTTTTTCATTTCAAACCTGAGTGTCTTCTGTCCTCCTTAAGGTAAAATTACTTAATTACAAATGTTGCTCTTAAACAGATTTCTGAGAGCTGCTTAAAACTCAGCTTTTAATTGGACTGGCGCTCTGAGGTCTCTCCCCTGTCCCCTTCATTCTCACACGTGTGCTATGTATGGACACACACACGTAAAATAGGTATGCACACAGGATCTAATGTAATGGAGCTTATTAAAGCTTCTTGAATCTAATATTGAATGGGCACGTATGCTTAATTCGAGCACATCTGCATTTCCTTTGTTTTAAGTTTTGCAATTTCGGTGTTTTGTAATGACTCTGAAATGAGAGCTGAATGTTTTTTGCCGTGTCTGACTACCTTGATTATTGTTTCTGTCATGCATACAAATAAGCACATGCAAAAAGGGATCAGGGATTATTGAGAAATCTTGCAGAGAAATAGGCATGACATGATGAAAAGCCCTTCTTTGGACTTTAACATAGGATGGAAATGATAATGCAGTGGAAAAAAGTGAATAAAGGTTTGATTGTGATGATAAAATATCAGCGGACGAAGGGGAAATCGGTGCGAGAGATGCAAAGTAATAAAAGGCTTCAGGAAGTGAGGTCTGTTATGGTCAGAAAAGAAGCCTTATTGATTTCTCAGCCTGTGTTCCGTAGAGAGAAGACATTTTCAAGAAGTCATAGCAAACAGTTTGTTAACTTGTATTTGAACAGCTTTGTATATGAAATGCATTTTGCTATTATGTCATCCTCTTCAACACCAGTACTTGGTGCATTTGGACCTTCTGCCAGTTACATAACCCATGTCACTTAGTCAGCTGCAGCAGCAGTGTTCTAACTCCGGCTGCTCTCTTCCAGCATCAGACGATATCAAATGTTGGGTGTCGGTGTCCTATCACTTATTTTCCACTTGGAACACATGAAGTTGAAGTAGTTGTTTTGTTCCCTTTGAGAAAACTTGTGATGAATCCACTTTTTAAAAATGTCTATTTGGTGTTTTTTGGTAGAAGTCTAAAAGTGCAATCATCCCCACGTCTGAAGCCATAGAAATATATTTGAGGAGCGGTCGTGTAGGTAATTTAGTCTTGACAGGAGGTATGTGCTGGCAGGATGAGAAGATGACGTGTCATCTCTCCCTCTGTTTCTTCCGACCTGCTGCGAACTGACTCAGCCCAGACACATTGGCCCCAGCAGGACTGCTGTCACTGGGGAAATGACTATCGCCTTGGAGGCCTGCTCAGCTGTGTGCTCCCTGCAATTTATCAAACTAGGCTGTACTTTTCTCTAAATTTGAATAAGTCTACTTTATTAATCCCTGTAGGAGAATTTTCTGTTTGCCTACCCCCTCTCCGGCTTCTGGTTGGCCTCGCATAGGGATTATTGGATATTTAAGTCCAAACCATGAAATTTAAAACTAACCAAGTAATTTTCAGTGCCTAAATCTAACCAGTGGGGAAAAGTGAAAGAAAAAATAAAGCAAACAACAGAATTGCATAACACAAAGCTCTTAAACCAAACATGAAACACTGTCTCATGCCTAATTTCTGATGTGGTCCTTCACTCCCCCTGCAACCTCCAAATGCAGATTTTATGCTCCTTTAAAGAAAACTGTTGTCTCCCAGCATTGAATATAGTTATTGGTGTGTCAAGTGAAGGACCCCAGAGAACACTTTGTGCATATTTCTTTGACATCAGCAGCATCTGACAGAACAACAGTATCTGACACCTTGAGATAGTAATGCATCAGGCTTACAATGGCTGGAAGTTAAAGGAAGATCCAAGCATCGATCTCGCTAGGAGGAGCCGGAGGTCCTTATGTCATATAGGTTACATAGTAGCTCAGATGTATTATATTTCTGAATAGAAGCTATCCAAGAATTATCCAACGGGTATCCTCTTAAACGACCTGATCTTACCCCTCTAAAGCAAAGTAGCAGCTTAGAGTAACTCCTCATTATGTTGCTAAGGTTGAGCCACCTTGGGAATGTAACTTAATTCGAATGCCTCTGTCTACAAATCAGGTCTTTCTACTTTTACCCAAATTACCTCTGTGGATTCATCCACTGGGGCAACCCCTTGGAGAAATACATGGGACAAGCTGAAGGTGATTTATTTTAAAGCAAATCACCATAGGTGAGGGTTTGAAGATGGCACAACCAACCAAATCGACCACCCCTTACTGTGACATTCTGGTACATCTGCATTGGCACTGATGCACCACCAGTCTTTCCTGACAATGCTTGACCCTAAACTCAGAGGGAAGAAACCACCTTTTTTGGTAACATGACCCTCCTCCAACCAAAATACATGAAATGCAAAAAACCTGAGATGAAATCTTGAGGTCTCCGCATAATACACAGTTTTACTCTAAGCTTTAAAAGTAGAATTGTGTATTATGTGTATTACATGCAAGTCACAGACACAAATGAAGATGAAGCAGAACCTTGGCAGAGGCAGGTATAGGTTCTTGCCATGGCAGTCATCATGGGACTCTGTTAACAGGCTGCAAACCACATACTCTTAAGAGCCTGGGGAAATGGTTTTAAGCCTTCTCCAAGTCCTCAAAGAACATCTAGACTGAAGCTTTATGACCCTTCTAGGATTCCTACAAGTTAACAATTAATCCAGTGATGTGCTACCAAGATGGAATTTATATGGTTCCTCTTGAATTTCTGTTTTGACATGTTTGCACTTAAAGCCCTTGAATATTATGGTGCCGCAATACCATATATAAAAATATGAAATGCAAAAATTGAACATCTTTCAGAGCTTCAGTGTTACAGTTTTAGAGGCAGTTGTTACTGGAAGAAGCAAATTAACAACTCCTGAATTCAATCACCAATCAATCTCTAGGTGTGTGCTGTGATTGTTGCACCAGTTATGTGCCATTGATGGTGCTGATGCCATTGTTCCCTTAACTAAGAATAGTCTCTGAGTCACACAATGTCATCATTGATGTCATGTTGTTAACTGCTCACTCTGCACAGTTTAGCACATACTGTACAGTAACAGCCTTTTGACGTCTTTGTGAGTATGTGACTGTCTATTATTGAAAAGGCACAGGTGAGAGCATCAAGAGTCATTGCTAAAGTTTTGTGAGATGTTGTGCAGAATGTTCCACACATACCTGAGCTGTTAGGACTGTTAGTATAAAGTAAAGTCTTTCTTCGTGTTTCTGTCTTCAACATGTACCATGTTTCGTTTACATGAGTTGTTTCTTATGCAAGATATCTAAGCTCTAACCACCATTTCTATGATATGATGAATAAATGGCCATACTGAAATACGTTGTCTGGTGTTATAATGTTTGACTACTGGAAAAGTAGTGTTCCCAGTCTATCCTGTCTTTACATAAAGCAGAAGAGGCAAGGTTGAGATGGTTTGGACATGTGCAGAAGAGATGTAAGGATGTTAAAGATGGAACTGTCAGGCAAGGTGAAAAGAGGAAGACCAGAGAGAATTTTCTTGGATATAGTGAAGGAGATATTTCGAGGAGCTACCTTTGACCTATAATCTCCTGTGTCTTTCTTTATGTAGTACTGGTTGTATAAAATAGCTCATCTACCACTGCTCAAAATTATTTTATACAACCAGTACTACATAATGGAAAGTATTTGAAAAATGGTCTCATTGTGAATAATATTGTATATACTATACTGTACTGCCTAAAAAGGCCAACCGCAACATTATGTGATATATAATATTTTTTTTAAAGTAAACAAATGCTTCCCATTTGTCTGCTGATCATAGTAACCATTTCTTCCCTCATGTCCCAGATTGGGGTATATTTTCTCCTTTCTCTGATTCTGAGGCATTCCTTATTTTTGACAGATGAGATCCAGTTACAGTCCTGACTACTGCTCATTTGTACCAGCTCTCCTCAAGACCACAACAGAAAATAAATATCTCCTTGAATTACATTCAAGCTCAGCATGATTTGCTGTCAGTTACCAGAACAAATTCCCTGTATAGTTTTTGACCTTGTCTGTTAAGTTGCTGTGATGCTGATAGATCAGCAGCTGAAAATGTTCAGGGATTGAGTTTCCTGCCAGTCCATTTGTTGCCATGTTTTATCCACTGCGTATGAATTAACACAAATGTGGTTTGAGTTTCACTGTTTGTGGTTTCCCATTGGGATTGGATATAACCTTACAAACCCTTTATTGGATGAGAAACCTTATTCGGTAATTTCAGTGGACATCCAAATTGGCCACCTTCCCCCTTCTGAGGTCATGGAACCACATGTATTTTTCCCAGTCCACGAAGATCAGGCTCTGTCACGTCATGGCATTATCGACCTTGATTTGCAACATAAAACTGAAAAATTTTGAGAAAAGTCACAGAATTTAAAAAAATCTTGTAATCTCTTCCAGTAATTAAAATGATTAAATTCCCAAGTAGTTTAATGACAGCAAAACTCACTTTTTGTTGGCTGAAAAGGCAGAGATGCTGCTATGTTGAGGGATAGCCTAATTAACATTTACAAAATGTATATGAAAATGAGCCACAGTTATGAAATGTTGAATATGCATCTGACAACAAAAAAGGATCAGTCTTAAACAACTTAGTTTTATCATATGCTTTCTTCAGACATTAGAGAAACAATAATAAAATTGAATAATTGAAAATTATTGATATTTTGTTGTTTGATATCATGTAGTCATGGGAGCTATAAAGAACATGTTTGTCAGTCAGGTTGTACATTGGTTTTAGAGAGTGGTGGTTCTTTTTTACTAATGATTTGCCATGCACGGATACCAGCTTTACAAAAAGACAGCAACTGTTTAACAGTTACATATATAGCCTTCAATCAGTTAGGTACAAGATGATCAGATTGATTTTCCATCTGTAGAAATTTATATTTAGTGCCACCACTCCTTTCTGGGACTTTCCCAGTCTTCTACTCTCCTATGTGCTATACAGAAGGTGGGGAGAGCACATGTCCCTGGCCTGAAACATATATAAAGTCCTGTGAAAAATGTTTTCACAGGACTGCATAGAGTCCTGTGAAAACAAAGTACACCCTTACTGTTTTCACAAGAATTAAGGGGGTAAGTAGCAGCCAGGTGCTACTTAACCCTTTAATTCTGAAAAAGAAAAGAATCAAGGTGTTGCATTTGCCCAGTCAAAGTCCAGACCTCAACCTGATTGAAATGCTGTGGTGAGACCTTTAGAGAGCTGTGAGAACAGTGTAAAGAAGAGGGGGCCAAGAAGAGGGACTGATAATGTCATATAGAAAATGATTAAAGTTGTGGCTAAAGGTGGTTCTGCAAGCCAACAAATCATTGGGTGTGCTTATTTTTTCATAGGATTCCATAGAGTCCTGTGAAAACTTTCTTTTCAACAGAAACCAGTGATAACAGATATGGCACTGATTCAGAGAGGTGTGGCATACAAGGAAGAGCTGAGGTTGATTGGTGAGTTGTAAAGCTGCTTGCAAATGTGCATTAACTGAGTGGGGCTTGGAGCGCCTTAAACACAGTAGCTAATTGAATGTGTAGAAGAGTAAAAGTCATCAGCTGACCTGTTCTGGCATTGAGATCAAATGATCTGCTTGGACTGTGGCTGAGCTTGGCTACAAAGGCATCTTGACCCATAAAAGCATTAAATGCAAATTCCTCTTTGTTAATAAAGCAGAAGTAGATAGAAACAGAGTAAGTATCAGAGCTTTCCTCACATTTTGCTAACAAGGAAAAAAATAACCAAACAAAAATCCTGTAAAGCTGGAAGACATGAACATCAGAGAAAGGATTGGCAGCAGTGATTTATGTAGATAAAAGCACCGAGAGGATACAATGCCTTCAAAAAATTTCTTTCATCTTTCTACCCTTCACGTTTTTTTTTTGGTTTTCTTCTCGGTCTCTGCTTCTTTGGTGTACTTCACATCTAAACAAGTGTGGCGTTAGTGCTCAGATGTTGATTAGTGACTGAGAGGACAAAGGTTGCCTTTGCTCATTTCCTCTCTCTGACGAGTGACTGCTGCTGTCACGGTCATCCAGCTTAATATGTCCTTTATTTTTATTTATTTATATTTTTCTTTTTGTGGCATACACAGACAGGAAGCTTTTTTCTGAATAGTTAAGACATTAAATACATTCAGGGTCTCATCTGCTTAATTATAGTGTGTGTGTGTAAAAAGTGGATTTTATAATGCTTTATTCCATGGAATCTTCGGTGTAATGATAATACATTACGCAGGCTTATTTTACCTTTACCCTGCAGACACTTCCTATTTTGTTGTCTGCAGTGTATCCAGGTCTGTTACAGCTAAGTAACCTCCTATACTGAACCTTACAGCTTTACATTCTGTATTTAATTGCATCCTGAATGCTTGTGGTACTTTGAAAAGGTCGTCTGTTCTAAAAAAGTGACATGATGATGAATGGCACCAGATCCAGCACAGAACACGCCTTTAAAATGGGTTTTTTTCCATGTGGCCTTTCTGGATAAAGTGGAAGTGTTTTACAGTGGTTCTGTAAGGTAGAGAAGCAACAGGCAGACAGCTGCAACTCATCTCAACCTCTGGAGAAGGTCCGTCCTCACACAGGATGCTGGGGCTCCCCCTTCAGGTCAAGGTGGCTAGTGAGTCAGGTTTTTTTGCACACAGACACACTCTCCCTCTCCCTCTCCAGGAAAACTATAATTGGTATATTTAAATGGACTCTCCTAGGTGTCATCCTCATACATATGAATCTGTCTTAATCTTTGTCTGCCACTTGAATTTAAAATCCTCAACTGTCATGAATGTAAATGAGCAGCTTTGCTGAAGCATCTAAATACAATTGGGAATCATCTGAAATAACAACTACAAGCAGGAAAGTGTAAACACTTGTCCCACCTTCCTGTCTCACCTCTCTGTTTTTCTCTTTCCTCAATTAATTCAGAGCTTTCTATCAAAATCACACCTCCCCCATTTTCCACTATGAGTTCCAATTTCAAATGCTATACCTCCATCACTGCAGGTCCCTCACTAACACCATTATGCCATTCAGATACCACTTGATATCATCGGGATGAACGCTGCGCCTCTCGGCATTCAGACACTTTTATCTGATTATGCCCAAATTGAATCAGCCTGCCAGCTCTGCTATCACACTGCAAACTCTTCCAGATACGGGAAGCTGAAATGTTGGCATCTTTGATCAAGGTCTGTTCAGTTTGGCTGCTGTATGATGTGACGAACAATGAGCAAGTGGTGATTTTATTCTGCAAACCAAGAGTACAAATCACAGCTCATAATTGGGACTACACCATCCAACATCACTTAATTAACAATTGCGCAGCTGTAGCATTTAAACACAAAGGATCATAAATAACTGTATAGTTCCAGGAGTTAGGAACATAGCCTACATATAAATCAGTGAGTCTAAATCAGCAAGAACTGTTGGTATATGAAGAGTATAAGACACAGGAGAGAAACAGACCAGTTTTTGTTAGATGTTTTTCTCCTAAGTTCACAAATTTATGGGAAAACTGTACATATAAATAATAAAACAGTCAGGCCATATCAAACACATAAAGAAAACTCAATGAAGAAGACTAGGATGAATACAGTAACCTTTATGGCAATGGCTCACCACCAAGATCTCATCCAACGGTGTCTTATACTGCTGTTCTTCCAGATGCTGGTGATTGCAGAGATATGCACAAGCTCTTGCTATATGGGGCAATATATGGCGACAATGGAAGTGACTTAAATATGGAGGGGACAAACAGAAAACTGGCAGAATAAATAGTGAAATTAATATTTATTTTATGTATTTGACCATGAATTAACCAGGATAATGTGACCAATGTGGGATTAAAAATCTGGACTGAACACTAGACCAGAGAAGGTGTTGGCTCCTCCACCTCTGAGCACTGCTGATGTGCCCTTGAGCGAAGCACAGAAACTCTCACTGTGCTCTTTGGCGCCAATAATGGGCTGCCTCGTTCTGCACCTTTTTCAACACGGCATGTTACTGGTTCTGCTGTGTGCTGTGCATGTAAAAAGTGTGCATTTATAACAACTATAAAGAGTGTGTTGGCTTGCAATTTCCCCTGTCTGGGGATTAATAAAGTATATTCTTTCTCTCATCTTTCTTTCTTTTGCAAGAGTTACCTGGCCAAGACAGACATCAGTACAATAAGTGGTAGTTGCAGAGAATAGTAATACACACACACACACACACACACACACAGCAAAATATATAAAATAAGTATACCAATGTGCAAGTGAAAAAGAGTAAAATGCAGTAAGAACCATGATTTATGAACTTCAGGGCCAAAAAAAAGAAATAGCTGAAAAACAGGGGTATTTATGTTCATGCAGAACATTTACAGCCTGAAGTAAATACCTGCAGGATGCTTAAAATCAGTTTAAGTTCATCTAGTAAGACCAGCCCTTGAAGTTGTAAAGACCTCTATGTCAGCCTGTTTAGTATAAAGGACTCCTTTGCGATAAATAAAACAAGATATTTTTGTTCTAAGAGGTCATGTGATCATCTCAAATCACCTCACTGTGTAGCCCAACAGTCACATTTTCTGTAAGCTTTGTGAACTGAACCCTGTACAGATATGAAACTATATATTTGCTTCATTGTTTATTTGTTTTATCAGCTCTAAGTTTGGCAAGAAGTTAAAGTTGAAATGTGGCTTCTTCTGTGATTCAAAGCCATTTGGCTTTTTGGTAAACGGCATGTTAGTTATGTAACAGAAGGGCTGCGGTGAGTGTGATAATGATTCAGACTGGTCTAAACGGGTGCTTTTCTGTTGCATAACTAGTTGACACCTCTGTGTCCTTTCCATCCACACATACACAAACACTTTATTTAATGAACTGAAGGAGTACCAACAATGCACATGTCCTCCCTCTCCTACTCCTAATCCTCTAAAGTTTCTCGAGCAGCTTTTCCACGCTGCGTAACACACGGGTACAGGCATGCGCTTCACACCAACTTGCCCGCATGAAATGACACAGACCACTGAAGTATCCTCTAAAGTAAGCAGCAGGTGGCAGAAAAAACAGGTCGACAGCAGCAAAGCAGCAGCAGTACCATCTCAAACTCAGTGTTCTGCTTTTTTTTTTCGTTCGTGTGTATTATTTGCTGCTGTTTTTTTCCCCTGTGACTGCTGCGTCTGATTCGGAAAACAACAGGTTTCCACTGCTTGTACTATATATGTCATATTTTACACACTTCCTACTATCAACAGCTTGTTTAAAGCTCACACTCAGAAGTGTAAAAGCCTCCTTGTTTGCCTACAAATTACACTTGCTTTGGTAGCTTCTGTGATTCACTGTATTAAAACCATTTTTGCACAACTTCTATCAGCTTTATGGTTTGATGCCTAGCTTTTTTATAAGCTAAACTCATTATTGTTTGAAAATGTGAAAGGTTCTCTTAAGACATTTGGCTTCTTCTTCTTAGTCAGTAGGATTTTTGGATCATTGCAAACTATATGCCTCTTCTTGTCTGCCAGCTGGTTAGTCACTTTTCAGCTGATTCAGATCCTTATTTTTGGGTTGGTATTTTGAAATGTTAAGATAACTTTATTTAAAGGTAAGAAAACATTGAGATTCTCTGGTTGGTTCCCAGTAAAAAGAGCAATTGCAAATCCATCAGCCTGTGCATTCTGAAGCAGGTATCAATCCCAGTCGGGCTCATTGCTGCCTAAAACAGTCCCTTTTGTTTTCATGGATTCATTTTACTCTTCTGTCAATTCACTTGTTGATGATTATTCTATATCAACAGCTCTTCTCTTGGCACCTCATAGCCACTGCTCCTTTTCTTCATTATTGATGAGGAATTTGGTCATTTACAATTCCCACACATGAAAGAATAAAGAATAACATAGTTTAAACTACACTGTTTCTCTAGTTTCAAATAATTCAGATCAGAAATATTAAATGTTTTCATATTCTCACACTTTTGAAATCACTGGCCTGCAGCCTCCTCCAAAAGTATTGGAACAGCAAAGCCAATTAATTTGTTTCTTTATTGAAGACTCTCATTTGTCATCAGCTGTTTTCCTTGGATGATAGATTTGATATCTCTTTTTAACTTATCTAGATGTAAATACCAATGAATAAAAGTTGGACCTCTGATCTCTCTTTTCAAATTCATTTTTTCGTCTGTCACAAATTTCTTTAGTGCACAGCGAAAACACATTAATTGGCCTTGCTGTTCCAATACTTGTTGAGGGAACTATATATTGAATAATAACATCCCTTTATATTTATTCACTCATCTAGTGTTCATTATTTTTTCCTTGGTATGAGAATTATCCAGAATACTTTTTAATGAAGTCTTTTCTTAACATGTTTCCATGTCTGAGAGTGAAAACACAGCACAATATATAGAAAACTGCAGTGTAATGTTTTTTCACACTCTTAAAAGATTGAAGTTGACTTGAAGACTGGAGAGTTTGACAAGCTGCTTCAAGGTCATCTTATTTTCTTCAAGAGGAAAGTTAATCTTAATGTTTTGTGTCCTTGTCTGTTCTGCAGATTTCTTTTTAAATGCCACCACAGTGCTTCCCTCAAAAGAATTTTTACTTGCAAAGGTTTTTCCTCCAATATTGTTTAGTTTCCTTGACTTTTCAAATATATTAACATGGAAAAACATCCTTTTAGCTACATGGAGGTCAGATTGTTATAGATAATTAGTTTGCAGACCTACTGAAAGTCTAAACCTTGACCATCATGTAAGGTACATTGTCCTCGAACAAAGCTGGTTCTCATGCTTGTTGAAAAAGTTTCTCTAATTAAAATCAACATAAGCAAGTCTTGTTTATGCAATTTACTCCTGGATTTCTATGATTCACTACCCTTAGTCTCATATTAAATCTTGTTGTGCATAAAGCACTGGAGAAACATAGGTATTGCCACTGGACTTCAGTGTCTCATAGAAATACAGTACCATGCAAAAGTTTTGAGCCACCCCCCATTTCTCTATAGTTTGCTTCCAAGGGGACAGACTTTCTGTGAATTTTTAAGGGATCTTTAGGCTTTCTGAAGTTTTTCTTTGGGCATTGGCTGCTTTTTGACTTATTCTCAGTCAGGTCCTTATACCTGACCATTTTCAGAGGAATGCTTTTTTTTGTATGTTACACAAAAAAGTTACCTAACACAAGGAATGAAGTAGTGTCCTACTGTATGTACACGTAACAGACAACTTGGCGAAGAACCAGTTTTTAGTACTATCTTTAGGTGCTTTTTTTGTTAGCAGCTTGTCACAAAAACACATTTTCCCTATTTCTTTAGTTGACTCTATGAAAAAAGTCAAAGATAACAGTTTGACAGGCATAAAATGGTATTTTTTTAATCAGCAAGGTGGTTCCCAAAGAGCTATGAGCCAAAAACTTGGCAACTCTTGGCATTATTTGCAGTTTGTCCTTAAAAGATTTGAGAACATGGGACAAGTGGAAGATGAAACAACAGTGGCAGGCATAAAAACTACAGCACATAAACAGTATCTGGAAGTTGTCCTTAAGAAAAAGAAAAAATCCAGTCAAACCTGATACAGGACCCAAGAGAAGCATCTGGTCCTTCAGCTGATCCATCTACTGTTTGCTGGATCCTCATCAGAAATGTTCCAAGTGGAAGAGTAGCTGTCAAGAAGCCATTCTTAAGGAAGGGAAATGGGGAGAAAAGGCTGTGATGGTCTTTCATGGTTTGGGGTTGCATTTCAGCCAGTGGTGTTGTGGATTTTGTCAAAATTGATGGAATTATGAACACAGAAAAATATTATCAGATTTTAATCCAACATGCAATACCGTCCGGAAAGCAACTCATTAGCAACAGATTCATTTTTCAGCATGAGAATGATCCCAAACAAACTTCTAATGCAATAAAAGCCTACCTGATCAGAAAATCGCACAGTGGAACACTATCAGTCATGGATTGGCCTCCACAGAACCCAAAGCTCAACATTACTGAAATATCTTGACACAAAAGGGAACACAAGGCAGCCAACATCCAAAGAAGAGCTTTGGAATGTCTTTCAAGATGCCTGAAGAACTATTCCTGAAGACTACTTAAAGAAATGACAAGAAAGCTGGACTAAGAGAGTTCAGGGTATGTTGAAGAATAAAGGTGGTCATACCAAATAATGACTTTCAGGGTTGTTAAAACCCACTAGTGCATGCAGGTATTGCATCATTTAACATGATGAATTATTAGCCTGGTCAATGCTTCTCCAAGCTTATCCTAACATTTTCAGATATAAGAAACGACGACTGTATCAGCGTGTTCTGTATTTGAGCAAAGAGAATGTTTATTGTTCGTAAGGAATCCTTATTAATTTAGTTTGCCTGTTTTCTTGGTGTGTATTTTTAGAAATTCATTTCTGATCATAGCCACCTACACTGATGGAGTTCAGCAGAGTAGTAGTAGTTTATCATCCCTATCAGATCAATCAACACATCCTACAAGTTTCTTTATAGACTTTAGTCTCAGAAAGAAGCAACTTAAAGTGCTTTATAGACGGATATGTCAATAAAATTTGTTTTGAAGGTTTTTACAGGCAGACATTATCCTTCTGCATTCCCACATACAGACAAAGAGAAAGTTGCCTAAGTTTATCCTTAAAATAGGATGCATCAAGTACAAAATGCACGTTAGCAGGCAGACTTTTTAGTTTGCTCTGTCACCTGATATGGAATAAATTTTAACCAGAGGGCTAGCTTGGGACTCGTTGTAAAAAAAAAAAAAAACAAAAATAAAAAAATATGATGTAGTTAGATATATATATGTTCAGGCCAGGTTGTTAAGCCTTCATAGAGCAATTGCAGCATATACTTTTTTAAAACTCTGTAACATGTTCTATAGAAGTGTTACACCCAGCTTAACTAGGGTGGAAGGAAGCAATCTACCACCAGTTGTTTTCATTTTTGGTTATTTATTGTTTTAAAGCAAGAGGTATGAATTACAAAATGGTATGTGAACAAAAGAGGCAAACTGCAGGCACGAACAGGGCCTGTGAGTGTTGCTAAATCAAAGAAGGGAGTGCAATCAAACACAGTCTGACATAGTTCACAAAATTACTAAACTACAAAATAAAATGGAAAATAAATACAGTTTATCTCCTTCCCCTAAACAAAGTGCAGCAAAACCCTTGCTTCCAATGTGGGTACAAGATGAAACAACTATGAATGCATCCAGTGTGAGTAAAGGGTATGGTGTGAGTGGTTGTAGGATTAAACCTGACCCCTAGGCAGTAGAACACATACCCAAAGGACAAAACTAAAACTCATATAGTATCTGTATATTAGCAAACTGAATCAAGAGCGTGTATTACACAAGTGTACGGATTTTAAACAACATGATGTGCAGAAGGTGGATTGCTCACATTCAATTTGAATCCTGAGTGACATCAGCCAGATCAGTACAATGACTGGTGGGCTGGACTGGGTGCTTCTCCAAACAGCATCGAGTGCTGCCAGAAAGTGGCATGATTGGCTTTGGTGCCATGAGTCAATCAAGGCAGAGGGACTGAGCATCGAGCTCTACATCAGACAGAATCATTAAAGAGGTTATGGCAACAGATAGATAACCAGTGATGCTGTTCGAGAATTTAAATTGTGTGGTCAGACTGCTTAAGATACAGGTGTACATAGAGCTGTTGAATAGGCTTAGCGGGAAGACCACATATAAAAAGTTATGCTGACTGCTGGTGAGAAAGGTATGGCCAAGAGTCTCTGAAATTGCTATAGAGATAAAGTTACAAATTTTTAGGGTTGGCCATTTCATGTAAAAAGAGTTGAAGATGTTGAGATTTTCACTGTGAGTGACCAGGATGGACAGGATTAGAAATGAGTACATCAGAGGGACAGCTCATGTTGAGAAGTTCGGAGACAAAGTCGGAGGGGCAAGGCTGAGATGGTTTGGACATGTGCAGAGGAGGGATAGTGGATATATGGGTCAAAGGATGTGAAGATGGACAGGAGGAGAAGAGGAAGACCACAGAGAAAATTCATGGATGGAGTGATGGAGGACACACAGAGGGTTGATGTGAGGGGAAGAGGATGCAAGGGACAGTGTGAGATGGAGGCAGATGATCCTCTGTGGTGACCCCTAACTGGAGCAGCCGAAAGAAGAAGAGGAAGAAAATGATCGAAGATCACCCATTCCACTGCACTCTCATCATGACAGTGTGTGGCAGATTTGCTAGTCTTACCTGGTGGAGTTCACAACAGAACTTGTTTTAATGTATTCTTCAGAACTTTTCTCCTGTTGTGCAGTAGCATTGAATCTCACTGCACCAAATACATTTTATCAGTCTAGCCTCTGGTAGTTAGTAATGTGTCCTTTTCCCATTGTTGTTCAGTGGTTGGCAAACAAATCCTGGGTACATCCCTACTAGTTTTCTAGGTATTTCCAGGAGGATGGAGGAGTATTTTAGTCATGCTGCTCAGGGAAGAATTAAAGTTTAGATCAGCATCAGTAACAAAGAAATCGGTAACAGTTACTTGAATGGTGAATTGCAAAAATGCTGCCTCTATCATCAACCACTGTGTTAACTGGTTTACCTTTTCAGCTGCACAAAAGTCTTAAAACATCCAGACATGAATATCCTTCAAGCAGGATCAAATATAATGTGCGTAATGCAATTCAGACACAGTTTGATAAACAGTTGGGTATCATCTGTATTGTTAAAAGAACCAGTCTTTTGTTTGCTGCTGATAAAGCCAAGTGGAAGCATGTACTAATTAAACACTAGATGTCCACGAAAGGACCCTTGTGGGATTCCATTCAGCATATTGATTTAGAGTCATCAACTGAAACAGTAAAAGTCTGGTGTTCAAGATAAGTTTTGACCTAACCTCTATTGTACAAACTGTACTGCAGACCTGAGGTCAAGTACAGTTATTAATAATATTGACAAAGCCCTGATTAAATTCTCATAAGTTCTGTTAAGCTATCACAAACCTGATTACAGCAGAAGATATACTGGAGTCATAAATTGATCACGCTGACGTTTTCTTTTCTTCTTTGCCCTTTTAGGCCCGGTACAAGCAGAGTCTGGACCCTACAGTGGACGAAGTGAAGAAACTATGCACATCACTGAGACGCAACGCTAAGGAGGAACGAGTCCTTTTTCACTACAATGGCCACGGAGTGCCACGACCTACAGTCAATGGAGAGATCTGGGTTTTCAATAAGGTACCACACATACAGAGAAGTTACTGGGCCTCCACAGATTTTTCCAAACAGAACTACTTTCTCACATTCTTCAGCCACAATAGTACTAGACCTTTACTGCAATGAGATTCCAAGGAAGAATTAATTATCTTTACTGAAATTTTGCAGGCTGTTTTTACATGTTCACTAAAGCAAACATCTTACTTTAATAAATTAGTGATAAGTCTTTATCTACGGTGTCCATAATCCTTAGATTGCTTTGACTTTATTCAGAAGCAACCAGACAGGTCAGTTACATTTAAACTAGGGTCAGTTTTTTCTTCTTGTAATGTTTTATTGTTATATTTAGCTGTACAAAATCATCTTCTTGTGCACCCGTGGAGTGTTTTCAGCACAGTAGCTATTTCTAAATTACAGTGTAGAAGGTCCATTATGGCTTCTTGTACTTGAGCCTGTATGATGGGTGCTGGATCTCTTTCATTGTGTCAGAAGGCTGATCTTTCAACTAGATTTTTATTTTCGGGACGTAGATGAGTTGCTAAGAGCAAATTATGGCAAGTAGTCTAGATGGTGAGTGTTCGTTTGCCTGAAAAACTCCAGTGTTTTCAATGAGCTCTTTACCAGTGCAAGGTGACCCTCTTTTATGCGTTGGAACTCTGGCCATTTCTTATGAACATACTCCCTTAGACATCTCAGGAAAGTACAGAAGAAGTTTGTGTTGACAGTCTCATGGTTCACGTGATGTGGTCCAGCCAAACGTCATAAACAAAGGAGTTCTTCTTGTTGATGTGAAGGCACCCCATCATGCTTTCTGGTAATTCTTGCAACCATGAATTTTCCTCTCATGGTCTAAGCAGATATTGCACACGTCTTAGTAGTCATTTGTTTGATCGGTAAGTGTGGTACTGCAAACTGAACCATGGTGGGAGTCAGGCCATGAGGTAGCAGCTCTTGGGAGTAGCATGGAATCCTTTACCTGGAAGCTTTAATTTGACTGAGGCTCCTGTGGTCAAAATAAAAACAAAAAACAAGCATGTTAAATATTATCTGAGGCTGCATTCCCACTGTAAGCAAAGGTTTCTTGAATCCCAATTTTTAAAAAAAATTTTTTGGTCTGTATGTGACCCATGTCTGATTTTTCTAGGAAAGTCCGAACAGCCCAGATCAGATCTTTTTCAAATCGCAATCAGGCCACTTCCATATCTGGTCCTAAATTGGATACATATCCAATGTTCTTCAAAATGACAAGTTCGAGCGGTCATGCTGCATTTCATCAGACTTTTCCGTCATTGTGGGACAAACGCCATAATTCTGTCAACAATGCACAAAACAAGCATGACAGACAGCATTGATGGAGCTAGTCAGTGGAAAGAAAGTGACGTTTTACTCACATGCTGACATGTGCACCAGCTATATTTACTTTCACAAACACAGCGTGCTGCATGTGATGTCATCCTTTGTTCTGCACATGCTTGTCACTTCAGGGCTGGAGACCATTCACACTGCAGTCTGATAGCAGTTGCATTTAAATTATAATGTGAATGTCCACGCAAAAATAACTGGACCTCATCAAAACATTTGATTTGACTGCAGTGAAAGCATAGCCTGAGTTTCTTGGAACAGTCCTGCAGTCAGAAAATTACTTCAAAGCCAAACATTAAAACGTGTCTCACCTGCCTGCTGTGATCCCAGCATTGAGGTGCACTGATGAGGATGGACACACTGACACTGGAGAATTGGCCATAATATCTTGAGCTGTTCATCTCCTTGTGCTATAAGTAAGCACCCACTTACAATGATGCACCGCTGCTGTCGGACTTTAGCCGTTGTCTCCCTACCCTCAGTGTCCCCTCGGGCCTAATGTCCTCTTCCTCCTCCTTTTCCTTTACATTTTATTCCTTATCCTATAAAATGAAGCTGGTGTGTTGCTGGCTGCTGTAACAGGACATCAGTGGATATTTGATGTGAACATACTGTTAGGGAACCAAATTTTCCATTTAGTTGAGGAGAGAACACCTTCATAGCGCCACAGGTATTAGATTTATACTCCTCGCTTCTTTCTGTGCTGTCATCATCCTTATTTTTCCTCTCACTCTTTCTGGTTTTCTTTTTGCCTTGCTCTTCTCACACTCTTCATCAGACAGATGACTGCTTAATAATTAAACACAAATCTATAAAAGTGAGGTATCAGCAATAACATGATGCACTGTTTCTCCCTCTAATTCCTCACGCTGAAGTATCTTCTCCTGCTTTAACTTTCTCAGAACTACACTCAGTATATCCCGCTGTCCATATACGACCTGCAGACGTGGATGGGGAGCCCGTCCATTTTCGTGTATGACTGCTCCAATGCGGGAATCATCGTCAAGTCGTTCAAACAGTTTGCCATGCAGAGAGAGCAGGAGCTGGAGGTAAGACCTGCACACTTATAGTCTACAACACACCATAAATGAATTAATAACAGGGTAGTAATTGGAGAAAAACACTCAAAGGATTAGATGAGTCATACAAATACACAGACATTCAGCATGCAGGCAAACAGGGTAAGATGGTATTTAAGAGTAAGTGGAAAACTGAGTAATTTGTTAATTCATTCAGGCACACAGGCACACACACACACACACACACACAATATTGATAAAGTTGATCTAATTGGTGTCACCAAGAGTTGACTTGTGATTCCCAGCTGGAACCCTCTCTAATAAAAAAATCCAGGTTGTCCTCAGTGCTGTGACATAACCAATCAAATGGGCAGCTGGATCTAAATGATTGAGTTTTGGTTTAGTCCCCCTTCTCCACACATACACACTCACACAAATACACACCACTACTGGCCCCAGTCCTTTCAGTGCTTCATCTTTTTATTACGTTTTTTTTTCCCCTCTTTTTCTCTCTCTGGCTATGGCGTGTTATATGAATTCCTAATAAGATGGTGCTGTCATTCATCTCAATTATTCATAGAGAAGTTTCAGCCAGACTGTAGATTAGCTGGAGAGTCAGAATGAGGGAGAGAGAGAGAGAGAGAGAGAGAGTGAGAGAGTGATAGGTACAGGATGAATGGTACAGAACAGGAGGTGGAAGGTAGCGTGAGAGTAAAGAAGAGCTGCTGTGCATGCTATGTTACCCGTTAAAGTAAAGGCGAAGGCAGCAGCCAAACTGCTGAGTTGCTGCAATGCTGGTCATAAGCATCTCTCCATCATTTGCTTCTCCTGCTCTTTTCTCTTTTAAGTTTGCTAAAGTCACAGCAGGGCAGCAACTCCAGAGCTAAAATCGCAATTTGTATTTGGCTGAATATCACATAGATTCTTTCACAAACTTGTCGTGATCTTAGTTGGTATCAAAAATTCTCCAAAATACCCAATGAAATTGTTTTACGTACACCAACTTAAAGCTCCTGCAGGCAAAGGTGCCAGGTTCCTTTAGAAGTCAGCGGGCCAAAAAGCAGCAAATGAGTGTCGCTTTTTTAATGCAAATTTGTCACGTTGGAACAGAACGTCTTGAAGGAACTTGCGAAAAGCTTAAAAAGCATTGATGTGACAGGTGGACTGGTCTCAAACGGGGGGTGTGTTATGAATTCAGAGATGCGTTCTTGGTTGGTTAATGACCCATCATGGTTGTACTTTCACAGCACAGTGCAAAAATCTTGAGCTACCCCTGATTTCTTTATATTTTACTTCTAAGTAGCCAGACTTTCTGTTTATTTTTTAAAGTGATCTTGAGCAATTGTTCTTCAGGCTTTTTGATGGCCTTTCTAAGTTTTTCATTCATTTTCAATCCAGGCCTTTTACCTGACCATTTTCAGAGGAATGTTTTTTTTTTTTGTTAAGATGCTTAACACTGAGCAAAAAAAAATCATAAAATGCACTTAACACAAGTGATGAACAGGTGTTGTGTCTGCACATGTCAGACAAATTTGCAAAGGACTAATTTTGAATTGAATCTTCATGCGTTTTATTAGTAGTGCCATTGACTTAGTTGAATCTGAAAACATGTCAAAGATAACACAGTTTCAATGACCCAGAAATAGTATTTTTGCACTAATAAGGTGATTCCCAAAGAGCTATTCGCTGAAACCTTGGCATGTCTAAGCATAATGTGCAGTGTAGCTTCAAAAAAACTGAGGAAACAGGAAGAGAGGACAAAAGAAGTAGCAGGCCTAAAGAACTATCTACAGCAGGTGAACAGTATCTGAAAGTCATGTCCTTAAGAAAAATACAGGAATGACCTGACACAGGACTCGAGAGATGCATCTGACCCTTCAGCTGATCCAGCTACTGTTTGCCCAAGCCTCATCGCAAATGGTCTCAGTGGAGGAATGGCAGTCAAGAAGCCATTCTGAAGGAAAGAAAATAAAGAAATCTTATGAAAGTCTTACGGTGAGATGAATGGGCCTGGACCTCAATATTATTGAAGCAGTGTGGGATCAAGTTGACAGAGACGGGAACAAATGGCAGCCAGCATCCAAGGAAGAGCTTTGGAATTTCTTTCAAGAAGTCTGGAGAACTGTTCCTGAAGACTACTTAAAGAAAGCTAGACTAAGAGAGTTCAGGGTATGTTGAAGAATAAAGGTAGTCATACCAAATACTGACTTTCAAGCTAGCTTTGTTACGGCGAGGCATGCCGGGGGTGTGGTGTGGACCCAAATGCAGGACTGCTGAGATGACGTGATGTGCAAAAAAGGTTTATTAAATCCAAAATAATAGTAACACAGTCCATGAACGAAAATCCCAAAACGTGAAGCGTGGAAATCTGGAGACATGAAGGGTGGCACAAGGGAGTACAACGACAAATGACGCGACACTGGACAACACAGATGACGATGCTTAAATACACAGAGAGACCAATGAACAAACGACAAATGGACAGGGCAGGGGAAACCTAACTGGGGCAACCAGTGAATAAACGACAGGAAAACAGGGGCGTAACTAAACACGCTGAGACGGGGGGAACAAAACAGGGACTGGACGAATACCAAAACAAGGTGAGACAAGACGCAGACAGAGACGGAGACCACTAACAGAGGAGAACAGGCAAGGCATGGGGCAAGAAATGAGACAAACAGAACTCAAAAAACACACA
>VUQH01014052.1:4225-27195 GCA_015106775.1 Etroplus canarensis
AAGGAAAAAACAGAAAAGAAAAAAAAAAAAGGAGAAAAAAAAAAAAATAAAAGAAAAAAAAAAAAAAAAAAAAAAAAAAAAAAAAAAAAAAAAAAAAAAAAAAAAAAAAAAAAATATAAAAAAAAAAAAAAAAAAAAAATATAATAAAAAAAAAAAAAAAAAAAAAAAAAAAAATTATAAAAAAAAAAAAAAAAAAAAAAAAAAAAAAACCCTCTTTTTGTTGTTAGGTGCTTTCTGGAAGAAAAAATTCCTAATTACAAAACTGAAAACCAAACACTTATTCGGTGGACAAAAATCCTAACAGCCCAAACTTTGGATCCAGCTCTAATTACATTTTATATTTCCTCAAGCTTTTCTGACACAGACATAAAATTCCTTTATAAGGACCATATTTGCTTTCATTCCCCTCCCCCTTGGTCTTGATTTTAAGTCTAAAATGTAGGTCACAGCCAACGCAGGGTCTGCTTCTTATGATCATGATGGAAACGGAGTGTAAAGGAGTGACTGTTTGGTGGGTGGGGGTATGCAGGGGGTTGGAAGCAAACCTCCAACCATGCCTGAGGACATCCACAGACTCCATGTGCTATAATCTCTCTTTTCCCTTGCGCTCTTCTGGTAACCCCAGAATTTGGATTGAGACAGAAGGGCAGAACATACGGACCCTTTTTGAGCCTTCAGCTGAAAGAAAGGGATTATGGGAGGTGCATCAATGTGGACCAGAGATAATGAGGGGAGGAAAAAAGAAACAAAAAAAAACAAAAAACAAAGAACATTGGCGAGAGTTTGTCCAAGCTAAATACACCCTTTAATACAGGCTTTAACTGCATCTTCTAGTTCCATTATGTCAAATTTTCTACAAAAGCCAAGAATGAAAACATGCATAGAAGAAGTGGACACTGGATGCGAAGATGTGACGCGTTATGATGTGAAGGCGAGGATAGCTCGAAAACTCGATACTACCAAGAATTATTAGTCTAACGGAGAAAGTGAATCAAATGGCAGCACACTGATGCCCAAACTGACCTAACATGCTGGCCGAAGCAGCAGATGCCATGTTATTCTGAGGCCTGGCAGCAACAACATCATACAGTAGGACTGGTGGTGACCTAATTCACAGGCCCCCAAAAGGCAAAACTACAGTACGCGAAACAGTAAGACAAACACACACGCACACGCACACAGCATCGCAGAGTTCCATGTCAAATTCAGCTGACAGAAAAACGTCACACAATGTGGGACGAATGTCGGCTGCAGACTTCTGATACATTCAGAGTGCAGATTTCTTGGAAAGTGACCATCAGACAGCCACGGGTTTAACTTCAGGAGCAAGACAAAGAGCAAGTGTATTTGGTTAGGCTCAAGAGCCTGACAGAAACTGTAATTTAGAGGTTAAAACAACTGCTGCATTTGATAGCAGTATCTGTCACGCTGAACCAAGTCAATCTGCAAAAAAGGTTAATATGCAATCATCTGCTTTTCCCATTTTTGCAGTGTCCCCAGATCAAATTGATTAGCTTGGAAAGTCAAATATTATAATACAACTAAGGGGTACTGATCAAAATATGATTCTTTTTAAAGTAACACAAGAATATTAAGTTTTCCCTCAAGAAGTCTGAAAGGAAAATCCACGTATGATTCTGTATGTAGGTTTCATTCTCTAGAATGCTTCTGTAGAAGCAGTGAGCCTACACAAGTTTTCATCAACAAAGACACAGCTTCATTATCTCTGAATCTGATCGCAGTGTAGAATCTGTGTTTAATTACTTCATTGTTTTGCAGTTGCTAAAAAAATACGACACCATGCTTTAAAGCACGTGATTCAAATAAACTGAAAAATCTTGAACTACATCTCATTTCCCATCCCTACCTGTGATTTGGTTTTTCTCACATGCAGCCTGGTATCCCATAGATACCAGCTCTGATAAAAAAAAAAGACCAAGAACAAAAATGCTGCAAAAGTATTCGAAAGGGTCGTAAATTGATTGGGTGTTAGTTATTGTGGCAGGAAACCTAACCTTATAAAGACTTTATTGGACATTTGCAAAGACAATGTGTGTACCTCAAGTCATATCAAATTTCCATGGAATGCAACTTGCACTATTTACACTACATTCGTAACTGTGTGGTGCAGAAATTTCAAAAGGGTCAAATGTCTCAAATCACACAAAGCAAGCTGTGTGCACTTATCAGAGACCCAACCAACTTTGTTAAATAATGTTAGATAATTCTATAAAAAGCCTCTATTGCAGACAAATAAAATGTATTTAAACTGTTATTATAAACTATTTTAAAATTATTAGATTCCCTTTTATTTCCCAAGAGAACATGGTCATAGTAAAAAGACAAAGCAATTCATGAAACTGCATGGCCATAAACCAACTTTGAAACCACTGGCATTTAAGACTAGTACTGGAATAATGGACTCATGTACCACAAATAATCCCCGTATGATTTAAAAATCCATCATCTGAGGTGCTTAAATACTGGATGAGAGCATCAGGCAGGAGTCTAAAAATCCAAGTTACTTAGTTTAACACAGTTTTTCCTTGAAGTCACCAATGTAACTGACACGTTGATACTAATACATGATGCCATATCAGTAACATATGGTACAAGGGCAACAGGAAGTCACATTCAGTACCAAAGGGACAGCATGGGGCATACAGCAGACCAGGCATGATTCGATGACGGCCCTGATTTCCATCCAAAGCCTTAGCAACCATCTGCTCGGGAGTATTTTCCACGCTGGAAAAGAAGGGAGGGCGGAAGAATGAAATGATGAGGTTTCGCTCCTCAAACGAGACGAAGCACTTTTGCAGATCTCAGCTATGAAACGTTACAGAGTTTCTGTCATTTAGATGGCAAAAAAAATGCAAAACAGAGAGCCACAGCTGCCCATGTCAGGAACATTAAAAACTGAGCTCAGCTTAACCAGATTAAGATGTGATTTGAAGTTAAATATAATTAAAGCTCAGATTCTGAGATCTAAAAACAAAGTGGGAAAGGGGAAAAAACTTAATCCTATGACTTCTAGATTGTTTTAGAGAACACAAAAATAAAAGATGTGGGAGGAGGAAGACAATAAGAAACAGGGGCTAAGTAAAGGGAACACTCAAAGGAAAAAGCCACACAAAAAGAAAGAGTTCAACTGAGATGTAATGGTAGTTATATCTCTTTTAGAAAGGCCACCAGAGAGAGAGGGAGAGAGAGGCAGACCCTGCTGATTGTTCTGAAGGTCAACAATCAGCTGCTTCTTTCTTAGATCCACAGCTACCTCATCTAATTAGATAAATCCAATTAAAGAGAAGCTCACTTATTGGCAATTACAACTTTGGAAAAATAAGCATTAACCTTGAAAGCTAAGCATTTTATATGTTTCAAAAGAGAAAGAACAGCTTTCAACTATGCATTTAAGGCATTTTGCTTTCAGTCAATGAAACAATGCTTCTGCTTTTAGAGAAAAAAACTCTAATAAAATCTTGGTCATAATCTTTGTGCAATTCAAGAGAAGCACCCACCAGTGTCCGAAGATGTTCTCTTCACCAGGCAAAGCAATGGGCTGCTTGAAAACGAGAAGGAAAACCCAGGACGTCAAATACAGGTATTTGTCAGATGCAGCCACTTTACAGACATATGGTATTCTTTGGCTTGGCCATGACATACCACAGGCAGCAATAATTTGGATGTTGTCAAGTAAGATCAAAGTTAGCCAGCCAGGACGATTTTCTCCCATTTGACACTTTGTTCTGCTTTGTTTTCACTCCCTGATTTCCACCATCTGGCACTTTCTTCTCACCTTTCCATTCACTAGCCTGTTGGGTTTAGGCATCGCCAACTACTTGATTAGGTTTAGGTAAAGAATGTGATTTTGAGTTAAAATACAGTCCTTCACAACATCAGAACCTGCACATCCAAAAATGATGCTCACTCGGTGCATCCAAATGTGAGGTCCTTTGCATCAGTCCATATGTGATGAACTGGGAGTGACAGATCTGTCTCATTTCTGCTACGATCTTCAGCCGGGTGAGTTAACAATGCCTTAACGCAAGATGGTGAAATGAAAATGGTTACATACTGTGTACGCTGAGTGTACAGAATGACTATTAGTTTGGCTGGTCAAATAAAAAGCCTCTTTATGCAGCACATCTTCATCTTGAAACCTTTCAGAGCAGGTGCATGGTTTGTGTCCAGCCTTATGTTCAGCATGCACTTCCTCCTTTTCAGCGTGTGACCAGACTGCAATAGTTTAATCCTCTCATTTGTGTCTGGCAGCTCAGCACATCCTGGATTTACACAATGCCTCCTGTGTGTACGTACACCCTCCGGTATGCACTGTAGTACCAGCAAGTTATCATATTACAATTTTTTTTTATATATAATGTCAACTTTCACCAAAACTAAAAAGGGTAAAAATATATTTACATGTTTTTTTTAATCAAAAAAAATATCAGAATATCACAACAAAAATCAATACATCACATATAGCATGAAAAAATTACTATAAACTCCTAATATATTGCCACAAAAACTCCACTGATGAATCTTAACAAACTTTTGGCCAAACAATACAAGAACTGTTTCAGGGGTGGGATGACACCACCATCCTCCAAACTCAATTCCTACAACTTGTTCTTGTCTATTATCATTCCTTTCTATATTTTACACATCACTGCTTTTACATAATGTTTGAAATGCACATAAAATGTATATACACAGAAAAGCATGCACATTCAGGCATTCAAGGTGAAAATATAGCCATGCAGCCATGTTTGGCCAAAACACTCTTTAATATCTGATGTCTGACTGCATTTTTGGATTGCATTCTGATTTAACATTTGAACTACATTTCAACCCCCACCTATGGTCATGAAATCTGGGAACCAACTGAAATAGTAAGATCATGAATACAACCACCCGAAATGAGGGTGGCCAAGCTCAGGCTCAGGGATAGGGTGAGGAGCTCGGACATCTGGTGGGATCCCAGAGTAGAGCTGCTGCTCCTTTGCGTCAAACTGATCTAGTTTAGGTGGTTTAGGCATCAGGTTGGGATGCCTCCTGGGCTCTCCCTTTGGAGGTTTTCTAGGCACACCCAACTGGGAGGAGACTTCAGGGTAGATCCAGAATCTGCTGGAGAGATTATAAATCACCTGGCCTGTGAACACCTTGAGATCCCCCAGGAGGAACTGGAAAATGTTGCTGGTGAGGACATGTGGAATACCCTGCTTAGCCTGCTACCACCACAACCCAAATTCAGATAAATGGAAGATAATGGCTGGATGAATATATATAGTACTTTTCTCGTCTATGAGCCACATTCGGAGACACATTCATATGCTGATGATGAACTAGGGGGAAATTTTTCCCGTAGCCTGCACAAAAGACACTCAAAATCAACCAATAGACCTTCTGACTAGAAACCAAACTGCACTACCTTCAAAGCCACAAACATCCAAAAGATGTTCAAAAGACAATCCAAAAAATACAGCAACTTTAATTTCACTTGGCAACGCATTGTGAAACTACAAAAGAAGCAATGTATGCTTCTGGCTTTTTTAAGTAGGATTATCTACTTTAAACTTTTCTTTGACATTCTTCCGCACTTTTTCTAGGTATATATATTCTTTTAACTCACAGTCCAACATTTGCACACAGGAGCAACTGCATAAGTCAACAAACACTAAACTTGAAAGAAGAGTCCAATTTATAATGTCACAGAAAGTTTCAGTAAGTTCAAACACTTTAGATAACAAAGGACATGTCCTAAATGAACATTTAACTTTCTGAGACCCTGTGTCCTCATACGGAGACATTACATTTGGCTTTCTTTGCGCCATCATTCTGCTCAACACACACCTGTTACATTCCTCAAATCCCAAAGAAGAGCTCGGGTATCAGGAGGTTAAACTAGCCTGTCTCAAGATGCTGGGAAGGAAAAACATACAAACAAAAACTGGGTGCTCCACAGAGTCTCCTGTGTGCTTATGTTTTCTTTAGTCAAGAGCCCAAACTGACCTGAGGTTCACAAACTCATTCTCACAGAGCCACAAATTCCCCTTTGACCCAAAGACCTCACCACTGCTTCAGGTTTCACTATCAGCCTAGTCTGTCCAATGTATTTATCTACATCTCCATTAGGATGATATGTCTCCTCCTTTCACTCATTCAGTTCAGCTTCGCTCTCTTCATCTGATGTTGCCTGAAGTACAGCATTTAGTATAATTTACATTCATGATTAAATTACTTGTGACAATAATGTCAATTGTGTTTTAACAAACATAATTACATGTTTGACTCTATAGAGAAACATGTTCACAGGCTTTAAAATTGCTGTTTTTTAAATTTATTTGTTCTTGCTAAAAGGAAAGATGTCACGTCATTATTCAGCCGCTCTGCCAGTCAGCAAACCACAGCTAAATTATCCAAGTGATAAAATCATTCAAGAAAAAAGAAAAACATTTAGGAGAGGCTGACTGATTTTGCCCTCAAGGGCTAATCCGAAAAGATTTTAATGCAACGCCATCGACCAACGAACTGTCTGACAGGAAGGTTTGCACCAACTGCAAATTCAAGCCCATTAGTTAATTGTCTTTTTGTGCAAATGCGCAGCAGCTACAATGCAATTCAGCTTATGACTGGACACTTTAAAACTAAATTGGTGCATCGTCTGCCAAGGCCAGAGCTGTATCTCACTATTTTAAATATAGTGTTGTGGAACTGCTCTAAAATCTCATTTCATTCACCCCCCCCATTCTTTCACATTGGAAATTTCATAATCCACACTGGGCTCAAAGCATGTCTGTGCCAGTTCTGATTAGCTGATAAGACATTTGACTCCATGTACCTGTACCTGCCTGGCCAAACTATGTACGCGCATATTCACATAGTTAATACACATATATACACACACTCTATCCCTCCCTCCAGCTTCTCTCCCACCTACAAACTATTTTGTCTGGGAGAAGACAAAAAATCTGGAGCCAGAGTGAAGCAAAGTGGGCGCGAGTATCTGGATGAGACACTATCAGACTGAAACAGGACCTCAGCATAAAGATAAAATAAAAACACACAAACAAAGCTCCCACCACGCACAGCTTGCACTCAGCCAGCCTCTTAGATAACACTTCTGGCCAAAAAGCACACGCTCATCACTGGAGCAGAGCCACAGGGATGCTACAACACAACAGAGCATCCAGTAACTAAGAGATCGCAAGTTCGACCTTTGCAGCAGAGACACTAAGCCTCCTCTTCCCCCTTTAGATATCAAGATTAAAGGGTCAGCCAAGTGTCAGTTGTTTTATTTGGTAAATGTGCCAGAGACTCACAGAGAAAAAAAAGGCTGTAGTTTTGCAGTGGTGCAGCAGTTTGGAAAGAACATACAGTGGAGGTGTACTAAGAAAAAAAGAAGCAGCAGGAAACCAACACTTGAGTTGATCTGAAGGACGATATTGCAAAGTACCATGGATAACTGTTGACATTTTTTAACATCAAGATGAAAGATAATCTTTGTTTCAACATTTCACTGGGTGCATTCCAATGTGGAACAAGAAACTACTTCACACTGAAATGCACTCACGTAATTAATATCAACCCATGAAACAATTTAAGAATTTCTTAATGCAGAAAAAAGAAGTTTGGATCACTTGAGATCACTTGGATCACTGTGCAGCCCATGTAGCAGAATGGAACTGACAGAAAGTTTATTTAAAAAGAAAAGAAAGAAAGAACTACACTTTACTTGTTACTGTCTCTTTAAATGCACCTCAACGGAAAGTCTCACACACGGAGCCTCTTGGTAACTTGTTACAAGCACATCTGTAACATTAGCTATTTTTACAACAATAAGGATAAGTGCAATGCAGTAGCTTCATACCAAGAGACACCCCCCCCCTCTATTGCAGTTCCACATAACCTCTCAGAGTCAGCAGGCACAAGTACAGCATCAATGTACCAGTCTATGCATTCAGTACCAAGACACGTCCAGGGCTTGTTTAGGTAATTTCAACACGAATACTGGATAGTCATGCTGCTAGTTTGCATCAAAAGACAAAACTATACTTTTCAACAGCTTGAAATTTGATCTTTTTGCATGTTGTTTATTGTTAGAGAACAGCAGAAGACTCACAGCTGCCTTTTTCTGTATTTGTGCCAAGTATTCCTTTCAGCTTCTAGCTGGTGCAGGAAAATAAGTTTTGTTTTCCACTATTAAAACCAACCAGGAATAAGTAGGTTAAAAGTCAAAGCTAAAGATCTGCGCTGACTGATGCTCTGCTGTAAGCACAGCCTGATCAGCTGGATCCTTGCACAGCTTTCTTAGCATTCTTAGCAGCTAATACTTTAAAGTTCGTGGCCCATGTCACATTCAGAGCCAGTATTATGTACCTTCCAAAGCTATTATTGGTTCAAATCAGTCAAATTTGCTGCTGCGTGACAACCTGAGGTCATTTTTGCCATTTGGTGGACACATTTATCCAAATGTTCCTCCAGAGTTCTGGGGATGAAGTCTTCAATCCTGGAAAGTGTGTGACTACAGCAGGGCCTAATAAGCACTTTCACAGCCTCCTTTACGGACTCCCCCAGTTGCCTGGTTATTTTGGAAAACAAACCAACAGCCTCTGTGTAACATAAGACACTGCTCAATCTTCCCAACACAGTACAATGGCTCATTGGAAGCAGAACAGAAAAGTCAGGCTGTTGAGGATTACACAATGCCGTTGGAGTGAGAGGGAGGTCATTTGATGCAACTGATGAGCAAATTGGGGGCTTGGGTGAGTTCCAGTTTGCTAAAGGGTGATATGGAGAGCCGTTTTGTTTTCAGCCTGAAAGGAACAAATGATGAAATCCCCATCCCTACTTCCTGCAGAAAGAGAGAGAGAGAAAGCTCAGATGTTGAGCAGAACATCCGATGTGAGAGGGAAGTTTTTGCCTCTAAGCGTTCACGAGGGAGGGAGGACATCTACGAACCATCCATCTCCATCATGACCCAGTTAACTGGACTTAGATAATCACTTCATTGCTTACTATTAAAGACACTGACACCACCACCACCACACACTCTTGCGTGCACTTAGACAGGCCCTGCGCACATTAACAGATGACGCAGGTCAAAAGGGCTTCACCCCCTTTTTTAAAGGGTTAAAAACTGTGTTGAATGGCTATCACTCAATAAAGTTGAGCGCTTTCTATTCACTGCAGACAGTTTCCCACTATGGTTTGAATAAGCCACGATTTATCTGTGTAGCAGCTTTCGAAGCACAAGCTGCTACACACAAGTGCTTCATAAATGTATGGAAACTCATTTGTGCCATTAAAATAAACCTGGATTTCAATGATGCTCATCACAGGTTATTGTAATGTGTGAAGCACAGAAAGAAAGTGATGCATTTTCTTGTCACTGGTTGGCTGCATTAAATCCACTAGGAGTCCTGGTGGCTCACAGAAAGTCATATTCAGGACAACAGCCCTAGGTTTTGGCTGGCCCTAACCTAGTAAGATATTATGATGTCATTTATTTATTTATCCTTTATATAGCCAGAAGTCCCACAGAGATCAAACCTCTTTTACAATAGAGACCTGGCCAAGGTAGCAGCGATACCAACTTAAAGCATATTTTAAAAAATACAACAAATAAAATGTAAAATGCAAAATTTTAAACAAAATACAATGTAAAAATGCCTGCAAAAAACAAAACACACAAGTGGCCCCTCAAGAAAACAACCCCATCATCTTCAATAAATGCTTTATGATGCTTAAATTCAACAACAGATAAAAGTTTGTTTAAGTTTAGATCTTTCTGCAAATAATTCCACATCTAAGGTGCATAACAAAAAAAATGATGTTTTTCCAAATCTTTCAAAACCTTCGGTACATCAAAAAGCAGCTGTTTAGAAGAGCGCAGCTGATGACTATTGGAGGTAAGCTGGAAGTTCACCCAGCATCACTTTATAGAAATATATATGGCAGTGGTCAGTGATGGGCAATCCACCAAATCAAAAGAACATAGTGGTGAGTCAGAGACTTTACTTTAGTGACGAAATGTAGAGATGCATGATATGTGTGTCAATGTGCATATACAGTCTATTGTCATAATCAATCACTTGCAAAAAAAGTACTGTCTGTAAGTTTTTCCTTTGAGGACAAAGTGAAACAAAATTTTTTTCTAAAACAGAAACAGTCTTAAATTTGAGCTTCCTTACCCATCCATCATCTACAGCTTTTCCCTGGGTCTGGGCTATGGAGGCAGCAGTTCAAGCAGAGAAGCCCAGACTTTCCTCTCCCCAGCCACGTCCTCCAGCTCTTCAGCTCTTGAGTTGAGTTTCTCATTCTATCTCTAAGGGTGAGTCCAGTAACCCTACGGAGAAAGCTGATTTCAGCTGCTTGTATTCGCGATCTCATTCTTTTGGTCATTATCCAAAGTTCATGACAACAGGTGAGGGTAGGAACGTAGATTGACTGGTAAATCAACAGCTTTGCCTTAGAGCTCAGCTCCTTCTTCACCACGACAGACCAATACAGCGTCTACATTACTGCAGATCCTGCTCCAATCCGTCTGTCGATCTCCCACTCCATCCCCCCCTCACTCATGAATAAGAACCCAAGATACCTGAACTCCTCCATTTGGGGCAGGACCCTCTCCCCAACCCGGAGAGGACAATTCACCCTTTTCTGGCTGAGAACCATAGACTTGGACTTGGAGGTACTGATTCTCATCCCAGCTGCTGCACACTCAGTGGCAAACCATCTCAGCAAAGCCTGTAGGTCATTGCTCGATGAAGCCATTATGACCACATCATCTGCAAACAGCAGAAATGAGATCCTCTGGCCACTAAATATGACACCACCTCTTCCAAATTACCAATGCCGATTTATATGCTGTGGCGACCCCGTGGAGAGAAAACAAGGGAGCAGCTGAAGGTTAGAATCCAGGCGAACACCCAAGGAGGAGGAGTGATTCTTGTGAAAATGGAAAAGTGTCTGTAAAAACAACTAATACAACCATGACTTTGAGCACAATTTTAGTTAACACCCATTAGGTGATGACTGTGTGCAAGTTTAACTAAAATCTGAACGCCCTGGGAGGAGTAGTGAATCTTGTGAATTGTGGGCACACAGATGGTCTTTTGGCCGGATGAGTTAAAGATGGCTAAAAAATGATAATGCAACAAGAAAAAAAGAAAACAATCATGAATTATAACCGGTGTCCACAGTGTCAATGCTCGATTCTATCGATAATCGGGAATTTGGAGAATCATTCCAATCCTGATGAATTACTTGAATTACATTTTACACCAACTCATTTTGATTAAGAGATAAACTATTTAATAGGTCCAACCTGGTACAAGCAGCAAATCAGTCAGTTCAGCCTCCAAATCCTATGTTCTCTCTGTGGCCTCTGCTTGCAGTAGCTAACACCTAAACAAAGAGTTAAAGCTACTTTTGTCATGCAACATGTTGTGGGAACAGTATAACCTTTACAAGGAGTTTCATTAATTAGGTCCTCAGTTTTTGCTTTACATTTTGGTTACTGATTTAAATGTTAGTCCAAAGCAGTAGAGAAGGTTGAAGTTCAGAGATTTTTCACTTTAACAGCACAAACTGCAAGAACATGAAAATAATAGACATGGCCACTGCTGAACTTGTGACCTTTCAGTTATATTTTACACCCTTCCCCCTCCCCACACTTCCTAACACAACACTGCTACTGTTCTTTAAGCTGAACTTAGAACCAGCAGCTTTTCCACATGAGCAGTTCGTGCAAAGTCATTTTCATGACTCCATAATAATCCAGAGATTGTTTCCCTTTGTTCATGCCGGTGTTGATTACACCAAGATAAATCTGCCCCCTGGTCATGGAGCTCAGCCAACAGCATAAAAATGCAAATGATTTTCATTCTCTGTTCAAAAACCATCAACACTACAAGGTGTCAGTGCCTCTCCGCATAGTGAGATTTCAAAATTGCAGCCTTAAAATTAAAATTTCACAAGGAAGGGAAGAGAGAAGCCAGTTAAGAGAGAACCCAAGCCAATGAAATATGTCTGTTCACAAAAATGAAGTCTTAACTATTATTTCCGATTGTGAAGGATTATACTGGCATTACATTCACATGGTGTGATCAGCAGTTTTCTATGGCTGGCCATCTGCTGGCCTCAGAAACAAAGCCTCAAATATTGTGCTTTCACGAAACGTGACAACATTAAAAAAAAACATCCAGATTGACAAAGGACATTTTTACTTCCTGTAGAAATTCATTTGTCATTTTAGCAGTAGAAATAGCTGATTAACTTAACATATGCCAACATATCACCACAGGCACATATACTTTCCTCCCTCCTAGCTATTCCAACATCACTGGTATTATTGCCAAATGGAAGGATTCAGGAACTACAACAAGTGAGCCACGAAATGGCAGACCATGTAAAGTTATAGAGCGGACTACCCCAGCACTGAGGTACTTAATGCATAAAAGTCACAAACACTCTACTGACTGGAAAATTCCACAGTTCCAAACCTCCTCTGGCATTAACATCAGCACAAAAACAGAGAGCCGAGAGCTTCAGAGCATGAGTTTCCATGGCTGAGCTGATGTGTGAAAGTCTAAAATCACAAGCCAAGCCTCAGATGGAGTGAAGTAAAGCATGCAGGCGCTGGAATCTGGGAGCCTGTTGGATTACTCATGGGTTGGCATTCGCCAGGAGAACGTTACCCGCCTGACTGCACTGTGTGAGCTGTGAAATTTGGTAGAGGAGGGATAATGGCAAAGGGTTGTTTTTTTTTTTTTTTTTTTTTAAATGGGGTTGGCCTGGGCCCCTTAGTTCCAGTGAAGGGAAATCTTAATGCTTCAGCTCACCCAGACATTTCAGACGAATCTATGCTTCAAACTTTGTGGGTACAGTTTGAGGAAGGCCCTTTTCTGTTCCAGCATGACTCTCCCCGAATCCACAAAGCAAGCTCCATTAAGACATGCTCAGACAAGTTCAGTGTGCAAGAACTTGGCTGGTCCACACAGAGCCCTGACCTTTTCCCCATCCAACACCTTGGGGATGAACAAGAATGGACTGTGAACCAGGCCCTCTCATCCAAAATCAGTGTCTGACCTCAAAAATGCTCTCCTAGTTATTAAGAATGGGACGACATAAAAGTTTCTGTAGATTTAACAAGTAGATGACCCAATACCAATATGTCCACATATCATATCTAAGGTTTCCATAAGTAAACCTGTAGGTGGATTAGGTTTGTGTCACACTGCCTTATTTTTGCCATAATCAACAAAGAAAACCAAGATTTCTAAGAAGTACTAAGAAGATCACTGAGGCATCAATGTTCGTGCTATTAAAGACCAGCACAGAGTTAAGGACTCATTTATGATCAGCACCTGGCTGCCTCAGTAAGATTTTTCCACACAGTGTGAAGGAGGGCCGGTTTCTGTTTGTCATGCACAGAGGCAATTTTATTTACATATGTAAAAAGACACCATCTGGAGTACTGTAAACCTCCAATGCCCTGCTGAGCCACACTTGGCTGTGCTCCAGACTCCCAACAGTCAGGTCCAGGGTTGGATCCCGTCGTTTAGCAATGAAGCGACATGGTTTGTATACAAAGAGGGAGGTGAAGGTCAAAGTTCTCCATTTCTTCCTCCTCTGTCAGTTTGGGAAGACGCTGACAAAGTCTCACTCTGGTGAGTCCAAGCCAAGAAGGGACTTTTTTTGGGCCAATGTACCACCAGCAGCTCCTGACTGAATGTTTGCTTTTGAGCCACGGTTAAGAGATTCCTGTATTTTACCTAAAGCATTTTGACTTTGCGTTCCTGTTACGCTTCTCCAGTTTACTGAGGAAAGCGTAATCAGTTTACACAGTTCATTTACATTCTGTGTTTAGCTGCGAGTGTGGTCTCCTGCAGCGTCCCGTCAGAGTGTTTAGAGAGTCGCTTCAAAGGTTCCTAAGCTTTCAAGAAGCGAGAGGTGAGAGTCTCACTGTATACTTAGTTTCACGGTGGCATTTGTGGCAGCCACTCTCAAAACTTTCCATGACAGTCACTGCTATGCAGGTCACTCCAGCTGTTTAAAGCCTCCTGGAATTTCAGACAACTCAAGCTGCTCTGGAAACATCTGTAGCTGTTCAAGATTTTTTATTTAATTTCTGCAGAGTTTTTGCCTGAACCCACCACCGCATGACCTGCTACAATAGGCTTTTCATGCACATTGTGTGCGTATGGTCTCGTTTTGGAAGGTGCTCAGTGAAATGTTGTCCACGTAGTACCGCAACTAATCTGCCAGGCAGCTTTTCCTGGCAGGCTCTCTACATCTGAGCTGCTCGAAAGTTTATCACCCCGACATACCGAGAGACAAACGAGCAGCCAAACCTCGAGCCTCAGCTCCAGCAGGCCGTGGCACTGTTAACGTTCACTGCACAATGCTTCTCTTATCCATCCTCTCCTCTGAAAGCCAACAGCGCTCTAATCTCAAAAGTGGTTCAAACCAGTTTGTCTTCAAGGATAAGGGCAATTTTAAGCAGATTCCTGGGATAGGAGGAAGAGGGTTTTTTTAAGGTTGTGAAACAGATGGAATTCATCACTTGTACTCTCTCTAAGCTGCCTCGTGTGACCTACAGAGCAGGCTGTTAAAACCCTGCTTTCAACTATGTCTTTAGTTTAACTTGACTTTTGCACCAAGGCAGCAGGTAACTCCACAGACCTCTGCCATATGGGCTTGTCAGTGCACTAAAGAGGCAATAAGCTCAGATTTTACAAGCCATTAGCTAAAAATAACCATAGTATCTGTATCTGCTGTGGGAGCTGATGGGGTCACAATCAACAGGGTTCCTCCAGCTGGAATGAAATTTAAGACGAGCTTTACAATAACCAAACGACTGGTGGCTTGGTCTTTTGTGGTTCAGTTGAGGCTCTGGTAAAAGATTACAGCAAATGCATCCTTGTTAGTATCCACAAAAAGCTGATATACATATGCTCACTTGTTAAGTATTTGAAAATGTATGGGCAACTGCACTGCCTATCATGCTAAGTCTGAAACTTCTTTATAAAAATACACTCCACTTCATGCATACGTTGCTCAGTGCCAGTTTCAGCCATACTGCAAATTCTTGGTTCGTCTCAAGGACTGCTATGATAACATCTAATAATTCATTTTGAGGTTTTAACTCCAATTTCCCTTATCCTAACATCACAGAAAGGCTGACTTAAGACCTTTAAACACCAGCTATTAGTGATGGAGGGAGGAAAAAAAAAGATACAGTATCGTATCACAATATTGCATCTATCCAGGCATATCAAATATCAAAGTCTGATTATAAAAAATGCAAAAACATATTGAAAATCTTAGTACTACAATATTAAAATAAATTGTTTTCAGTCCACCTATATAACCCATGTTGTACCAGCTGCATTATTACATTGTTCAAAATACACGTAATGGTACACTATACCACAAGTTTATATTCAGTAAAGTTGGATGCGGCTGTAATAGAAACACTTTTTTTTGTCATTTATGGCAGGTTTTAATTACAGTGTCGTCAGTCTGTCTGCTTTACAATCTCACTTTGCAGCAATAAAAATGACTGATCTGAGGGGAACAGACTGAGAACTTGATCTTATTAGATAAAACAGATATTCTCAAAGTTTACCTCTGTGGATATAATTTACTGTTGAAAAAGTTGGCAAATATATTGCAGCATATTTAATTCCAATACTCACCATACTGTAAAATGTTTAAAATCACAGTAATATTGTACCACAACTTAAATATTGTGACAATATCATATCATGGCAAGTCCCACCTCTACTAGCTATGGCCTTGTATTTAGATTTAGAATGAAACTTGATCAATGTCAGAGACCCGATCACATTTGACATCTTCTGGAGGAGATTCAAGTTAAGTATTAACAACTTACAATAACAATAATCGAAAGATGATGTGTAATGTGAATACGTTAAAGAAAATCAACCTCAGTCACACCTCAGTTCTAAGAAGAATTCATTAACTTCACTGCTGTGATTCAGAGCACTTTCAGTACCGCACCAAACAGCTAGCTACCCAGCAGCTAAAGATCCAGATATGTTTTTGGTGAAGATCAAAGCAGAGCAAAAAGGAAACGTTGAATATAAATTAATGCTGCTTTGGGTCTGCTGGATACCCAAATTGAGACTTTTAGGTTACATGTTTGTTGGTAACATGTCTGGTAACAAATTTTGAAAGTACAATAATAATAGGCCAACGCTGGATTTATAGCTTTGTCCAATGCTACCAAGTGGCCATAAACAATGTTACTGCTAGTCCCATCTACTTTCCTATGTCTACAATCCAAAGATCTGCATGTTAGGTTAGGTTCTAAACTGGCTGAGAACCTCCCCCTCACACACACACACCCCCCACCCCCGTGTTTATAAAGTGGATAAGCAATTAATAAAATGGATGGATGGATAGATGGCCAGATGGATGGATGGATGGATGGCATGAGATCATCACAGCCAACTTCACTAATAAACCAGCTATTAAAGGTCTGAATGCTTATTTTATTATTTGTGACATTCTTTAGCTTTAGTCATTAGGAAAACAAGTCTAACAGCTGTCAAATGCGAGGCAAGAGTCAAGCTTTTGTGACTCAATTCCAAGTCTCATCTCTGCTAGTGAATTCAAAAACTTTCAAAATTTACTTTTCAACTAGAACCTTCAGAGTTTTGGAGCACACTCTCTCTAATTTTTCACACTCTCTCAAACTCTCTATTAATCTATTGTCAGTTTATTATCCAGAAAAGCAGAATATGTTTGGTTTTGCCTACCTTAGTGAGGATAGCCTAAATAACAGGAAAAAACTAAGTTTAAAATAGCACCACCAGACAATTGCATCTGTTAAAATTTAAAATTGTTACAAATTTGAAACAGAGAGATTCCCAAGATCATGAGGAACACGCTCTCCTGCTGCAGTCAAACCTGTTTTCATACTACAACTGTATCAAAGCCTTTTTTATAGTAGCTATAATGCTGGCTGGCAGTGGGTGAGTCGCAGGGCAGCGGTGTTTGATGAGAGAGTTTCTACACAGACAGTGAAGCAGGACTGCAGAGAGTTCACAGGACAGAGCAGCTTGAAAGACGAGCATACCTCTCTGACAGAAAAAAAGCTGACAAAGATACAGTGTTCACCTGCAGAGAGGAGCTTGCTGAAGCAGCCAGGGGGGAAAATGTCAAACACAGAGCCCCTATTCCACCAGTCATGCTACACAATAAGGGGGGTGGTTTTAGATTTGGTTTCATTTAATTGCAAAAACAATTCAAAGCATAGGAATACAAGAGGCTGTGCAGGTGCAATGAAAGAGGCCTTAGGATGGGATCATGACAACCAAAATGCCAATCAGATCGGTACAGCATCAGCAACACTGAACCAACCCATCTGTCAATCTCCCCTCATTTCCAAGATACTTGTCAGTTAGTGCTTAAATAGTTCCCATTAAAGTAGCTGTCTTTAAGACCACATTTAGACATTCCACACAAATACACACATATACTTGTGAGGTAAAAGTATCAGCCACACTACAACAGGTCATTGAAGACCGTTGAGGACACATAGCACTGAAAGATGTATAAATAAAAAGTGATGAGAATGAAATGGCATTGGCGCTGTTGCCAAGGCTGAAAACAAAAACGGAATTCACCGTCTCCTCAACAAACCACATCAATCACATGGGAGCTCCATATCTCAATCCTCTGTAGTGAATCTAATAAAGCTGTACTATTTAAACGGATTAAGTGCCTCATTGTCCAACTCTGGCTGACTGCTGTCTGTGCAGACAAAAGCCCTAAAGCCTGACTTGGGTAGAGTTCAGCAGCCCACAACCCCCTATCCCCTCCCTCGCCTGGAGGAGGAACTGTGTCAGCCTTGTGATCATTAACTGTCCTCCAAGGAGCTGAGAGTGAATTTTATGACAAACTGGGCAAGTTTTGGACCTTAATTAAAAACTGAAATTTTAACAGCAGCACAGGGGCTGGTGGTGATTACCCACCATCAGGAACATGGAAGGGAAAATATTCATCACAGTTAGAGGTCATTGCGATCAGTAGGTTAAGGGATCAAACCTAGAACCTTCAACTAACTGCTGCAGCGAACACCAGCAGGGCAGAGAGCAGTGAGCAGAAAAAAGGCTTCATCTGAGTCTAATATTTGTGATGTGTATTAAAGAAGAAAAGAAAAAAGTGTGTTTATCAGTTTAATTTATTTGCCCAGTAAGAGGGCATAAGGGTTGCTGCTTTGCTTTTTTGTCTCCCCCCCCGAGACCTCACTTTTTGGGAAACAGATCCCTCGCAGCACGCCGGGAAATGGCAAAGAGGGAAGAAAACAGGCATGAGAAGGCTGAAAGTGTTTGTCTGAGCAGCTTAATGATGCAATCTGGCAGAAACACCCCCCATGCACACACACACACACGCGCACGCACGCACGCACGCATGCACTCCTCCCCAAATCCCCCTTCCCATCCCGCCTGCTCCAGTAATGACATCACCTCCCTGAGAAGCAACATGGCAGAGAACAGTTGCGGAGTTGAATGCGGTTGTCGGAATTTTTTCCGACAGCAGTTACAGTACTTGAAACTGTGACACCAGCAGCAGAAATTAGTGACTTCATGCACCGTAATTCTCTAATTTTAGTTGAAAATGCAAGCCAGGATGATGAGAATTCATTCAATAAAAATTTTCATCTTAAGTGAATAAAGTGAATTTTTATACATGCAATGGATATAATTGATCTTTTTTCCATTATGTGACCAAATAAGCATGTCAAACATATGCTATGGAGCTGGTATAAAGGTTTGGTTGTGTTTGTTTGCGACTCTAAGCTTTTGATTTACCAATCGATATATGTATATACCCTCACCAATGGTCACGAATTGCAGGTAATGACCGAAAGAATGAGATCGCCAACTCAAGCAACAGAAATGAGCTTCCTCCAAAGAGTATCTGGGCTCTTCCTTAGAGATAGAGTGAAAAGCTCATCCATTCAGGAAGGATTCGAGAGTAAGGCTGTTACTTCTCTGCACAGAACAGTGTTAATCGATTTGGGTCAGGCATCTGGACAAGAGGTGCCTCCTAGGTGAGGTATTTTGGGCATGTCCAAAGGGGAGGAGGCCAGAGACTTGCTGGAGAGATTATGTCTCACAGCTGGCTTGGGAGCACCTTAGGGTCCCCCCCAGGAGAGGTGAATGAAATGGCCAAGGAGCGGTTAAACTAGTAATTCCCATTTTTATTTACCTACAGTGGTTAACTGTTGCCTCCTGTGTTGCTTGTACACAACCACCCACCCCAAGCCAGGCCTGCACTCCTCTCTCATTCATTTTCTGTGACTGGAAGGTGCAGGTGCAAGGTGAAAGCAAAGCAGATGTCAAGCGTATGAAGCAGCCCACTTCTGCAGTAATTTGAAAAAATGAACAGCTTTTTATAGGCCGTGTGACCACCTTCTGCACAGGTACTAGAGGCCTGCTGGTGCTAAATTCAGCCACATTTTGCTAACTAATCTGACGGTGTCTGTGTGTATGTGCAATAAGAAAATATTCCAATTGAATTACTCAAGAATGCAATTAACAGTTTAAAATAACTCTTATACACATGCAATATTTGTACGGACAATGTTTAACCTCATTTATTTTGACTGTTTTCAGATTGGTTTACTATTTTTAGAGCAGCTGAGTAATGTGAATTTTTCCTCCAGTTTGAAAGATTAACATTTGTCTGAAATGTCTGACAAAATATATCAAACACATATACATCACTGTCAGTGCATGCGTTGTCAAAATTTGTCCTTTCACAGCACATGATTCAGAAAAAGACACTTGAGGAAAATGAGAACAAGTAGCATCACAGGAGAACTGATGGTGAGTCAGGGTGTAAAGCAGTTGGTGAATAAACAAGTGTTTAAAAACATTTTTCATTAAATTATTTCACAAAGTCAAGCCACGTATCATCATGACTTAGCTTTGTGACGAAAGCTCTATGAAGGGTGTTCTCCATGACTGCTGCAGGTTCACTGATGGCCAAATGGGCCATTTTGAGATAGGCAGGCCCGGCCACAGTGGCTACAGGGGAGGGAGGGAAGGAAGGAAGGAAGGAAGGAAAGAAGGAAAGAAAGAAAGAAAGAAAATCACCCCTACACAGACGATGGGAAGGGAAAAATTGTCCAAAGATTCCAAAACTTTTTTTTGTAGCAGGCAGTAAAAATTTTTAAATCTGCTGCAAAGTTGGAAATTTTCACAAGGGAGTCTATGGGGAAAGACTCACTTCTTGAATCAGCCTCAAGTGGCCACTAGAGGAACTGCAATCTTTACCACTAGCTTCATTTTTGAGCACTGGAGGTTGTCCAATCACCCATACACAGTATATGCAGTGTATGTGCGTATGTAGCAAAAATAACAACTAACTATTAAATTCATGCTTGAATTTTCATTCCCTAGAAAATAAAAATCATCCTCAAAAGTCTGCTAGTCCACAAAGATGCTTTTAATTTAAAAAACTGAACATTTTCTATGAATTGTTTTAAGTATCTTGACATACCAGATCACTGCACACAAAAAACACAAAACATTAATTTTTTTTGTTATATTAATATTGACTTCCAAGAGGACGTGAAGTATCCGTGTAGCATCAATGCATGCATGCAGTCCTGCAGTGCAACATTCACAACCTGGCTTAGAAGACAGATGGAGAGTTTAACTGATCTTGTTGGGGCAGAGAGTGAACTCTCCCCACCAGTCTGACAGGATTAACCCCGCACAGCCTTTAGTAGCCAAGCTCATCAGGCCTTGAGTCAGGATCCTGTTGGTCTGAGAAGCTGCAGACTTCCCATTCAGAAAAGAATTAGGCGTTTATAGATGCAGTGTATGAATCATGAGGATTCATATGAAGAGATTTTGGCCCCGGAAAATAACAAGAAAAAGTTAAAAAAAAACAGATAAAGACTTTTCAAAACAACTCATCTACATGAACATAAGCCAGAAAGACAGCAACTCCTGTCACATTTAACAAAGCAGAACAAGCAGAAGATTTGTAGTTGATTCCAAGATCAGAAGTATTTTACTTAATCTTAATCCCTATTAACTGATTTTCAAATCTAATTAGATTCAGTTTTTTGTGCCTCAATATAAGAACGAACTACTTTGCAAAAATACTGGAGGTCCTGATTGTCATCTTAAATTACTGATATCATGTGAATGAAAGTTGAAAACCTTTTTGGTTATGGCCAAGAATAGGGGATACGGATTAGTATAGCATAGACTGAATGATAAAGATAAAGTACCACGTAAGGGGCCTGGAGAGTTTTTAAAGGTTTCAAGTGGTTTCTAAAGGCTCCTGGAGACAGAGTCTGGAACATGGTGCCCCCTTTAACTTCAAATAAGTAATGAATCTGTCATGTGAGAGTCAGAAATGTTTACTACTTGTGGATTTGGTTTTTAAGGTCTTTTTTTTTTTATATCTCACGCTTTGAACAAAGCAGATAAACAAGGTCACAACAGGGTTTGCATCTTCTTATTCCGGGAAAAACAGGGTGTCCTACTTAATATTTCATTGAAAAGGACAAATAACTATATAATGAGACGTGAGCCCTTTCTCCAGCAAAAGACAATATCTCTCAGACCAGAGCCAACACCTTTGTGGGAAAACGCCAATAGGAACCCATTATGATGCCTGCCTCTGATTTTCCTTCATGATTACTGTACATTACTCGTGGAAAAAGCTGGCAAAAGAAAATGAAATCTGGGGGGAAAAAACCCAGATTTACTTCTAGTTCAGATCGAGATTCATTTTATGCCTTTATGTGGACTTAGGCTTTGGTCACTACTTGTAGGTATAAAAGTAGACATTGAAGTGATATTTATGTTATGCATATATACTTCAGCAAGTTTCAACATTTTTTTCCCTGTAAGAAACACATTCAAAGACAGCTTTTCATGGGACTCTATACTGGTCAGTAAAAAACTAAGTACACCCCAATTTTCAGTAGATGACTCTCGACTACTTTGGTATACACGAGAGTTCAGTCGACAATTGCTGCAAGTTGCCCAGGCCCTGTGGCTGCAAAGCAAGCTCAAACCTTCACACATCCGCCACCATGCCTGACAGTTGGTATGAGGTGTTTGTACCAATAAGCGGTGTTTTGGTTTCTGCCAAACGTAATGCTGTGCATTACGGCCAAATAACCCCCTACGGTCTCATCTCTCCAAAGAATACTTCCATATTATGGTTGGTTTGTAAACCTAAGATGTGCGGTTTACTCCTGGCAACACTTTTAAACAAGCCATACTTATTCACTTTTTTTTCTAAATGTACTGTCATGAACTTCAACATTTAACATGCTAACTGAGGCCTGTAAAGTCTGGGATGTAGCTCTTGGGTTTTTCTTACAGGGTCTCTGAGCATTGCAGTCTGAGCCTGGGGTGAGTTTGCAGGGGCATTTACTCCTGGGAAGATTGTGTCATTGTATTAACACACACACACACACACACACACACACACACACACACACGAATGCTGTACACCAGTGAACTGCCAAAACTTTTGCTTTTATAGAGGTGGTCAAACTGGCTGATAATTAATCAAATGCATTTGATTAGCAACACGTGGCTGCTACTTAACCTCTTAATTCATATGGAAGAAATAAGGGTGTATTTAGTTTTTCACAGGACTGCCTAGATTCCTATGAAAACTCTTTTTCAAGAGACTGTAATTAAGAGTGGAAGAAAATAATCTCAGCCTCAGTCAATAATGAAAACAATCCTTCAGTTTGTGACTCCACTACTACCAGACTAACTTTCCTACCAACTGACTGTTTGGCACTACAAACTGTAGATATGCACAACATGACATTTTACCCCTTTCCCGTCTCCCACACAAAGCCAGAAAGTGAGCTGCTAGAAAATGCATTCATATTTAAAAAAAACAACAACAACAAAAAAAAAAAAAAAAAAACCCCACACAGGCAC
>VUQH01014057.1:4521-17218 GCA_015106775.1 Etroplus canarensis
AAAAAATTACAGTAGTGATGTATTTGACCTAATCATTTGGACAATAAGTCCAAAAATTATGATTTTACTTCATGAAGGGGGAGACATTGCTGTTGATTAAACAGCAGAACGAAACAAGGACAGGTCATTATGCAACCAATGATTATCGAATTTTGCTTAAATAGGACATCATTCTCAGTTTATCTCATTCTATCCCACATTTCATATTGTGTGTCATTGTTTCTCTGCTGCTTCCAAGTATGACATGGTGAAAATGGGAGTAGATCTGCTGCACTGGCATGTGTACACATACCCCTGAGGCCATCACGTTGTCACCAGACTCAGTTCCATGTATATTTTACAAACAAACACTTCTCTTTTCTTCTCATCATAAATCTGGGCCTTCATGTAACAATTTGCCCCAGTGAAAAGGAGATGATGTTTTCCTTCTTTTTGTTACCATCTGTTTACATTGTGAAATCCTTCCACATTTAATTTTTAATAAATAAAACTGTATTTGCGCTGATAGATGAGCCCCTGACTCTTTGTAACCACAATTGCACAACCATATATACAAGTTATGTACTTTTTGTATGAAGGGAAAAATAAAATGGAGGTGGAACCTGTAGTTTAGTCATCTTATCCCCACATTCAGGTGGCTTAAATCCCCAAGGAGCACTCTGCAAAAGGGATGCTTTTTCTGCTAGGTAGAATGCAGGGTTTTTTTTGTTGTTGTGAGCTGCCACTTAGGGAGAGGTCAACTTGGCTTGGGAGTTACAAGTTATCAATACATTATTGATTGCTGGCATGAAAGCCTGACAGATGTGTCACTGTCTACTGTTGGTCTCTGCTGGGAAAAGAAAGGAGACAGACAGCCATGGTGATGACAAAGAGAGACAGCTGATGTATGTGGATATGGGACCTGTGGTGTTTTTCTGTGTGTCTTGAATAGATGAAAAGGATGACCTCATTGTTTCAAGGAAGACACATGTTGCTAGAAAAAAGCTTATATGTTGTGGTGTATCCATGTGAAGTAGGAGGAGGATTTGGTGCAGTGCGAATCCCCTTTGTAATGGTGCAGCAATTCCCCCTCCCTCTTTATCAAGCACTCTACACGCTGAGGTTTATGTAAAAGCCTTACGTAAGACTGTAACAGTCAGTTGTACCAACCCACCACATCAAAGCTAGGGATGCTGACCGTAAGCTTGGTGCATGCTGGTACATGTGTGTGTGCCTGTGTCAGCTGATCTCATCATTAATCTCGTGTTTGGCTGCTGGATGTGGACAGTTGTTTCTGCTTATTTGTTCAGGTGCATGACAGAGAGCACTGAGTTTTCAATGAACAATAAAGTTATTATGCAAACCAATGAAGAAGAGATGAAGGGAAGGAGTCATTGATGAAAAGCAAAGACTAAGTGGAAGAATATGATTTATTGTGAGAGTGAGTAAGGGTTTGTCTGGCTTCAGTGCTCTTAAATGAAGCTTTTATTTAGCCTGTGTAACTTCTGATGAACACCATCTGCAAGTATATAGGCAATAAATGCATAATAGAAAATGATAAGTGAAACGATTTCACAAACAGAAAGGCAAATAGATCAGCAAACTGACATTAAAATGTACAGATATGAAGCATTTATGACATCCGATTCTAAATTCACAGGCATCAATATGGAGTGGGTCCTCTCTTTACAACTATAACAGCTTTCACTCTTCTGACGAGGCTTTCTACAAGATTTTCAAGTGTGTCTGAGGGACTTGTTGCACATTCCAGAGAAGCAGTTATGAGGTCAGATGCTGATGTTGGAAGAGAGAACTGGGCTCACAATCTCCATCCTAGTTCATTCCATAGGTGTTCAGTAAGGTTGAGGTCAGGGCTCTGTGCAGGCCAGTCAAGTTCTTCCACATCAAACTCATCGAACCATGTCTTTATGGACCTTGCTTTTGGCACTGGTGCACAGTCATGCTGGGACAGAAAAGGTCGTACCCAAACTTTTCCCACAAAGTCGAAAACATGTAATTGTCCAAAATGTCTTTGTAAGCTGGAGCAGAACTTCCCTTCACTAAGGGGCTCAGGCCAACCCTGAAAAATTAACCCGAACACATTATCCCTCCTCCACCAAATTTTGACACAATGCAGCCAGGAAAATAACATTCCCCTGGTATTCCCCAAAACTAGACTCGTCCATCAGATTGCCAGATGTAGAAGCTTGATTCATCACTCAACAGAACACATTTCCAAAGCTTCTGAGTCCACCACTTACAATTGTAATTGATGATGTAAGGCTTGCAACCATCTGCTCAGTCATACTGTAGAAAGCTATTCCAAGAAGCTCCTGGTGCACAGTCCTTGTGCTAATGTTAATGCCAGAGGAGATTTAGAACTCTACAGTTATTGGGTCAGCAGAGCACTGGTGACTTGGTGTTTTCTGTGGTTCTTAAAAGCTTCCACTTTGCAATAATACCACTTACAAATGATCATGGAAAATCTAGGAGGGAAGACATTTCACCTGCTGACTTGTTGCAACATATTACAGTACCACACGTGAATTCAGTGAACTCTTTAGAAAGACCCATTCTTTGACAAGTGTTTGTAAAGGCAGACTGCATGGCTAGGTGCTTGATTTTACACACCTGGGAAAATGGTACCATGTCTCTGTTCTTCCTTTAATTGAAGTAGGTCGTGGGTGAGTGGGTGACACACTTTTAATGGGAATATCAGTGTCTTCTTCTTCTTCTTCTTTCGGCTGCTCCCTTTAGGGGTCACCACAGCAGATCATCTGCCTCCATCTCACCCTATCTCTTGCATCCTATTCTGTCACACAAACTTTCTTCATGTCCTCCTTCACTACATCCATGAAGCTTCTTTGCGATCATCTTCTTTTCCTCCTGCTTGGCAGCTCAATCTTTAGCATCCTTTGTACAATTTAACAACTGTCCCTCCTCTGCAAATATTCAACCATCTCAGCTGTGCCTCTTTTACTTTGTCTCCAAACTGTTCAACCTGAGCCGTCTCTTTTATGTGCTCATTTCTAATTCTGTCCATTCCAGTCATCCTGAGACCGGCATTAGGAGTACACTGGCTTGCGGCCCCTCTGTGGCTGGATTAATAGCTTTATCAGTGTTCTGTAACAGATTTAGGGCTACAGCTTACTAGCAGACCAGAAATATTCTATAGTCAGCTATTCTGACCATGCTAAAAGCTAAATCAGTATCTACTGCTGTTACAGTTAGTAAAAACATATGACAATAAATGAAATCTGAACAAAATAGGGCTCCAAAGCAAAGCAAATCAAAGCAAAGCAAAGAACCAAAGCAAGTAATTATTTGTAGGTAGAAAAAAATGCTTGCACAGACAGAGAAAAATTAGGGTCACCTATATTTACAAAACATCTTGATGGAAGGAAGGGTTTCCTGGCCCTGATAAATGTGTATCTGATGGAGCACCATTCAAAAGCTGTACCCCACATTCTGCATGGCAGCCTCTCTACAGTCGTTCCCATAGTAACTCCACTAGGTCAACCAATGAAAAGAGGGGGCTGGGCAGGAAGGAGGATGGGAGAGTGTTTGGGGGAGTGGCAGTTGCTGACACAGTGTGTGAGAGATGTGATTGGAGTTGAACTGGTGCAATAAGACATGTAAACAAATACACACACATACACACTAACCTACATGTTGATGATACTTGCCTAAATATACTGACGTCATGGGCAAAAATTCTGTTGTTTTTGCCTGTGTACTGAGGCAAAGCCTGCTCCTCCCAGTGTAAACACTCCTCAATAAACCATTAGCTGAAAAAATTAGAAAATTCTATGAACTGTGCTCTGACCTTTAACTTGCTTCTCTTAAAATAAAACCATTGCGTGGCAATGTCAACAGTTCATGAACAGAGAAGCTTTTGAACGTATGGGTGTGTTTGTGTGAAATACTTCAAGACAAGAAGATCCAGTACAGTGTGACAATGGGAAGAGTTGAACGCTTCAGAATGTGTATATCTAGTTTTTCCACCTGAATTCCAGTAACTCCTATGCTCCAAACAACGTTTCATATCACATGGCTGTGATAAGTAAGTTATTCTAAAAACAGCATATGTTCGTCTAGAGTGATAAATTCTGCTTTGAAATGATAAAACAGGAAATTTGATTAACTTCCAAACTGAACAGGACCTTGTGAGGCACAAAGTAAAAGTGAAATTGAATTATGAATCACAAGATGAATGATGAGAATCTAAGGTCAAAGGCAGTGATACAGAGTATAATGGTTTGACATTTTCACTCAATACTGAATTAAAATATATTCTAAACTTAATTTGAGCCAAATCTTTACTGCTCATCTCATCTCTAACTGAATTCTCAAAATGAACTTCCCTACACAATATTTTAATATAATCACCAGATTAAGAAAACAAACATCGGCCTAATGTAGCGAATCCAACATAAAGAGTACACTGACTGGTCTTGTTGGCATTTTATGTTGTGTTGCAGATTGTTTATAAAAAAAACACAATGCTGAATCAGTCATTAGATGGTTGACAGATAGTCTTTTAAAAGTATTCTCTGCTTGTCAGGTGATATTTCTGTAACCCAGAGACTTCCAGCTATACCAGAGGAGAAAAAATGCTCAGATAAGTCCAATTTCTTTTAACCTTGAGGAAAGCAGTGGAATACCTCAAAATGAGTTCAGTAAGTGCACAGTGGTAGAATATGAAAATATTAATTTACTCTTTGTGAGCCAACAGCAAGAAGTTATTCTATATTAGGAGCGGACAACATTTTTTGTTAGAGGCACAGACTGACGTTGATACAGTAAGCAAACAGAATAAAAACATGACGCACATTATGCTGAAATACCATATGCTTAAAATCCATGAACTTTGGCAGACATGACAAATTGCGCTAAAATAAGCCAGGAGCCTCATTCCAAAAGCCAAAGCTGACTTTTTTTGTATCAGTCTGCTTAAGATATTTATATTATCACACATGCCTGCATAAGTGAATTAATAAAAAAATATTCACAGATAAAAATTACCAGCGTATACGTGCTAATTCATGAATATGAATTGCATTTATTTCTTTCGTGTTATGAGTTAGACTTCACTTGTGTAGTTAACTCAAATGTTAATACCTTCACAATTCAGATCTGCGTCACTAAATGAAGAAAAGCCTGGATAATATTTATTTATTTATACAAAGTATTTTAAGTGTAATTTATCAGTGTATGCACTTCGCTCTCAGAGCGCAAGCCTATTTGTGGTTCCTAATGTTTTTAAAAGTAGAATGCTATCAGGCCCCTCTCCTGTGGAACCAGCTCCCAGTTTGTGTTTGTGTGACACTCTCTCTACATTTAAGATTAGACCTAACATAACTTAAAAATTTCCTTTTTGATAAAACTCATAGTTAGAGCCTAGTTATGTTGCAATAGATTTAGGCTGCTGGGGGGCTTCTTATGATATGCTGGGCATTTCTTCATCACTCACCTCCTTTCACTCCTCATATATTTATTCACTACTGCTGCATGTCATTAATCATTGTCTTCTCTGTCCAGTAGTCTGTGTCTCTCTTTGCTCTCCCATCTCTCTTCTCTTTCCCCTCACCCCCAGCCAGTCGAGGCAGATAATTGCCATCCACTGGTTTGTGGACTATTATTTTGAATCTGTAGTGGTTGCATCTTGGTTTTTTAAGCCAGAAGTAATTACCCAGCAAACATTTGACATTGAATAAACATCGCCTGGCGGTTTTTATGTTGATGTCTAGACATGGCTAAAAAATAGTTCCAAAATTAAGCTTGAACGGACGCCACAACATGGATGTAGTTTTTAAATATTGACTTCAGTTAGGCTTTCTAGCAAGAGAAAGTTTGTATTCAACAACTGCTTACTAGTTTAACTTTATTGGTTAGAATAAAGCCAAATAAAGAAAACCTTCTTGACAGAAAGAATGAGAAGCATGCTCTGCAAGAGGTGTTTCAAACTCACAACCTCCACCGCTGTAATACATCTCTGATGTCTCAATGAAGCATTTCATCAGTCAGTTGAAACGGTAGCATACCTACATTTAATACACTGAAGCAATTCTAACAGTCCGTCATGTTAAATTTTCCCATGCAACAAGTGAGATGGAATTTAAATATGCAAAGCCATAAATTACATAACATTTTTTTCTTATCTAAAGACAGGCTTCTGTAAGCACAGTCAACTAAATAGTATGTGGATGTCTGTTCACAGCCATACACTAATCAGACTAGCTGTCACTTAAAAAAAAAAAAAAAAAAATTATTGCAATAATCTGATCTACATTTCTTTCTTAGGGTTTATGGGTTTTGTGTTTGTGGGACGGTGTTTTGGTTACTCTAGGATGTTTAGTTTTCCTTATTTTCGGACGTATTTTTGCTTATTTTCTGTTTCTGTATGCATCCCCTTAGTTGTGTACTTTGTTTTAGTTCTGTTGTTCCTCTCCAGGCCCATGTTTAATTCCTAGTACTCTTTGTGTCTCTGTGTTTCTTTTTCCCAGAGTTCTGTTTGCTTTAGTTATGATTTGCATTTCTTCCCTGCCCCCTGTGTTCCCTATGCGTGTATTTAAGCCTCTGTGCTTACAGTAGTTTGTCTATGTGTTTCCCTAAAGTTCATGTTGTCTGTCAAGTTCAGTGTTGTGCTTAGAGTAATGTTCCTTGTTTCCTGTTTTACTTTGGTATCTGTCTCATCTTGTGCATTATGTTCAGTTCTGCTTCCTGCCCTTGATTGTTGTCACCTGTGCTCCTCTCCCTTCTGTTGCTGGTCAGTCCTTAGTCTGAGTCTGTTTATGCTTTGTCCCTCCTTAGTTCAGTGTCGCGTGGTTAGTCCTCTGTAGTCTTCCCTGATCCTCTGTATACCAGTGTGTATTTTAGTTTCTGTATCCTGTTTTGTGCGCCTTGGCTTTTATTTTCCCTGTGGATCATCAGCATTAAAGCTCGCTTTTAGTTCTATCTTCTGAGTTCTGGAGTCTGCATATTGGGTCCACTCTCTGACACAGTGGCAAACCATGACATTCTTATTCTGCACAAGACAGCCTGAACAGACCTATTTTCTTTGTTGAAATAACAGCAGCCCTCTGTCAGTTTTTGCAGTCATACTGTGACCAGTGTTGACCTGGTAAGCAACGTCATGGTTTCACCCACGTTTGGTGGGTATATTTGGATGAGCCGGTGTAATGCTATGCTATGAGCTAATGCTAGCTATTTTGGCAGTGTATGTGTAACCACTGTAAAGTTACTTTAAATGAACACAGACACCTGCTAAGTTAGCGGCAACTATAAATGAAATAATATTAAAATTTTAATTTTACAGTCTGAAAATACAGTTAACTGCACAGTAAGCCATCTTGTTTGTCAAATAATTGCTTTTCAGGTGGTTGAATGGTCCAGTTCAGTGACTGAAAGTGAGTGACACAAAGCAAAGCAGACACCTGTAGGTATACATATACCTATACACACACACACACACACACACACACACACACACGTATATGGGTAATGTCATGGTAGCTATATCCATCTTTTATATACAGTTTATTGTGTCCAACTGGTCATGTGAAGTGAAGCGGTCGTGCTCTTTTGTAGATTCTTAAGCCTTTAACTGAAACAGGTGAATTAGTATTTAACAAGTTACACTGTATGAAGTTGTCACAAGCAGGAAAATTAGCGCAAGAGATCAACCCTCGTTTTTCTACCAGGCATTAAGCAGCTTATTTCATCTGTAAAGTTTTAACATGGAGGGACTGTGGGGACTGACTTGCTTTTAGAGCCAGTCTGAAGTGTAAAAACAATTGTCATTTTTGGCACCTCAACATCAACTTAAATAAATAAATAATGTTAATAACAAATATAATGATCAGGCTTACAAGCACAAATCAGCTGAACAAATTTGCAGTGGATTTAGATGTCCTTTCTATAAATTTAATTCAGTTTTGATGTTTACAAACTCACAGTTCTCATTTACAAAACATTGCTGTTCACAAAACAGCCACAATCATATAAATTAGTTCTGTTCAGAATTACACTTTTGCATTGCAAAAGTCTATAAATACCTGTAAATCCGTCTATGAAAATAAAATACACAGTACACAACCTAAAGCATCACTCCAACCAAAAATCATTATCCCCATTATCATTCATTAACAGAAGTGATTAGTGTTAATAAACTCTACAGCAAGTAGAGAAGTAAACACAAATAATCAACACAGCAGTAGATACTTCAACTAATTACCTATTCAGTCGGTTGCATATTATCAGTATGCACCGACAGCTACTAAAATCTAATGCTAGATGTTTGTACAGACTTATAGGGTTTTCTCCACCTCAGAATGAGCCTTTTGTAGGTGACTACATAGATAAGTATGATCAGCAAAGGTACTTAAACTGTTATTTGACAAAATCTATGTATTTTTCCAGTATTTCTGACCAATAGAAATATATGTTTGCTATAGTAAACAAAACCCAGACTACAAATTTTTAGAAAGTATTTTATAACAATGGTAGTGATTTATCTTTGGCTCAAGCTGAAACCTTTGAGGAAAACAAATTTGCTCCTCACTGGATGCAAGCAAAAAGAATTTTGCAGACGTCTTAGTAAATAAAGAGAACAGCAGCTTAAAAAAGGGGTTACTGCTACAGATAGAATTCCACTTATTTATGGCGAATCATATCATCCAACAAGAAATTTCTTTCATTTCAACAGAAGTAGATAGAACTGAAGCTAGAATGAGGACTTCTGCACTTAAACTAAGGGCATCAGACTAAGAGGATATGAAAAGATTTGCATGAAAAATGGATTATTACAGTTTTAAATTCTAGGCCTTGCTTCTGACCTAAAAGCATCTAAGCATATAATTATTAGTTTACCAAATGCCTTAGAGAATACCATAAAAACATTTACATTCTTGATAAGGATACAGCACTTAATAATCATGCATAAAAGATTTCACAGTCTACTGAAGGCAGATCTACCCTCTCCATCACCTATATATTAGAGAGAGAGAGAGAGAGAGAGAGAGAGAGAGAGAGAGAGAGAGAGAGAGCGCTGTCCCCTTTTTTGATTGACAATAAATCACTCATGTGGTCATTTTATATACAACATTCACTCATTTCACCCACTAGGACAAAAGAAAGACATTTACAAGGGGTGATTTTGTGTTATACTTCTAATGTCATGTACATGCTTAAATGCTGATGTGGATTGGAATGCATTAGTAAGAGCATTAGCTTTTTAAATATGTATATAACTGAACACAGCAGCAATATCAGAAACAATGTGACATCTATATCTGTGGACACTGTTCTCACACAAAACACATTTCCACACTCAGGTAGGTGGGAACTGAATGAGTAGCATTTATGGCAACTACTCATCTACTAGTTCTTTATAAAAATTAGTGGGGATATGTCATTTGTGTATGTTGTATATACTATAATTAAAGGCAAAAAATAATAAATGTTCCCTTTTTTATAATCTAAGTGCATATATTTATAAATATGCATTTCTAATTTGACTAATAATTCACAGTAGGTGAAAGATGTCACTTTTTAAGTTGTATGAATTGTTGGCATTTAGGATGCACTGTATTTATCAGACATCTGAAGAAGATGTTTCTTCTATTAACATCCATATATGGGAGTATTTTGGGGGTTCTGATTAATATCTTCTTAGACAATTAAATACAGTACTGTGCACAAGTCTTTAGCCAACCCCCATTTCCTTAGATTTTGTTGAGAAAATGGGAAATGGGTGAAAGGATTTATTGAAACGTGTGCAAACATGAATGAAAATAAAATACATAATGCAAAAATAGAGTTTGTGTAATACATGATGAGCTTGAAAGTCAGCATTTGATATGGCCATCTTTAATCTTCAACAGTCTGAATTCTCATTGGCAAGCTATCTTGTCATTTCTTTAAGTAGTCTCTGGGAATAGCTTACCAGGCTTCTTGAGGAGCATTCCAAAGCTCTTCTTTGGATGTTGGAGGCATTTTTTTTCCCCCATTCTCTGTCAAGATTGATGTCACACTGCTTCAATAATATTGAGGTCCAGGCTCTGGAGGGGCTAGTCCATGGCTGATAGTGTTCCACTGTGTTTCCATCCAGGTAAGCTTTTACTAAAATAGAGATGTGTTTAGGATAATTGTTATGCTGACAAACGAGGCCAAATCATACTAGACCCTCTGCCTCGTTTTAGAGATTGCTGTAGGAACTCACCAATATATTTCTGTCCTGACCTTTTCTGTACATATTGATGACCATTTAAACCAAAAATTTCAAATTTGATTTTATCCCTCCATAAGACCTGTTACATACAGTACCTCAGCTGTTTCTCTCCATTTTCCTTCCTTAAGAATGGCTTCTTGACACCCATCATTCCACTGAGACCATTTCTGTTTTTGCAACAGGCTGCTTGTAACAAAGTGCCTAAAGACACTATTTAAAAACTGGTTCTTTTCCAAGTTGTGTGTTATGTATAGACTCAAAACTAGTTCGTCCCTTGCGTTAGGTACCTTTTTTATGCTTGACTGATTTATAGGTCAGTGTTAAGCGGCTTAACACAAACCTCTGAAAATGGTTAGACTCAAGAATTGGACTAAAAGTGAGTTAAAAAAAAAAAAAAAAAAAAAAAAAAAAATAAAAAAAAAAAAAAAAAAGCAGCCAGTGTCCAAATAAAAACTTTGAAAGACCTTCAGAAAACGTGGAACGTGAACTAGTAGTAGTATTGCCCCAGACCACTTTAGAAAATTACAAGAAGCTTTGATTCCTTGGAAGCAACATAAAGAAAAGAGGGGTCACTCTATACTTTTGCACAGTAGTGTACCACTGATTTAAATTCTGTGTGACAGGAAAGAGAATTGTGTGGAAAATTATCACTGCAATGATTGTGATTTGAGGATTGTACCAAAGCAGCTGAGAGACACTGAATCAAAGCTCTGCTTCATATTTATAAAGTTGACATTCACATCTTCATTTGGAGACATGGTTTCCATTATATAACTCCAGACCTACAGGCTGGATTTACAAACCTTTTAAGAACTGAAAAATACCCATAACAAAGCAACCATTAGTTTCACCCATTTCTTGTTTCAGTTCTGAGATCACAGCACTAATGAATCAACAAGGAACAGCTGCTCAAGATCCACAAGTTGCATCCTCATTCAGCTTTATGGACCCCCAACATCTACAGTAATGAAAGTGTACAAAATGTTCTTCTCAATCTTCGTGACTGTGTATTTGAGGGAATTAATCCCATCTTTATCCATGGTCGACTTGGTATGGCTCAGTTTGTCAGGATTCTTTGGATTAGGCTCATTGTGCAAGTCTCGTTCATGTTTGATCATTTTGTACTTTCCTGTTACAAAGTCAGGTCGAGAAATAGACATTCCACGGTACACGATTCTTCTGTAGATATCATCATCCTCACCACCCCAGCCCCAGTAAGTGTTTGGGAAGCCATTAATTTTCAAGAATTGCTGCTTGGATAATGAAGAGACCCCGCCAAAGTAGGTGTTATAGGGTAAGTGGAAGTTAAATTTGTCCATAGCCACAGCCAAGTGTCGTGGACTGTCAAAACATCTGTAGAGGTTACGGTCATCCAGGGGAACCAGGTCTATGTCAGAGAAGACAAAGCACTCGTAATCATATTCCTTGAGTGCTTCAATATATCCTGCATTCATCAGTTTAGCGCGATTGAATACTCCTTCTCCATCCTGGTTGATGACATACACGCCGTAGTCCAACTGCTGTCGTTTCAATACAGGATGGAGGTAAAAAAGCCAGTGCTTCAGGTGCTCATGGCGATTTCGGAATGGGATGATGATTGCCACCTAAAGACATGACAATGAAGTAAGGTTGCTTGAACACTTAAAACAGGTGATTAAGACCATTTTTATGTAACCTTTTATGCCAATTTCTAGCTCCTTTTTTTGGACTGCTAGAGTAGCTTTATAGATCCACAGTTCAAAATAGGCTTTTATCTTATACTAGACCTCAGTTCACCCTACATCAGAAACAAACCATTTTAGCTCTGTTCTCCCTCCTTTTAAGCCTACTTTCTTCTGATTGGCTGCACCTTGCAAGCAAAAGGTATGAAAAGCAGCCGTGTTGGGCTAATATGCTCAGAACTAGAGGTTTGTGTATGGATATCCCCTCTGAGACTACATAAAGAAGGGTGAAAAAAGCTGAGATTTTAACTATTTGGGATTTCTTGCACAGACAATGACATATTTTGAAGGTGGCTAAGTTTAATATGAGTCATGTGAAAAAGCAAGTTTTCACAGGACTCTATGCAGTCCTGTGAAAAACTAAGTGCACCCCTTCTTCTTCCACAGGAATTAATAAGTAAGCAACAGCCAGGTGCTGCTAAGCAAATACACTTGATTAATTGATCAGCAAGTGTAACAACCTCTGCAGAATCAAAAGCTTTGGCAGTTGGCTGGTCTGGAGCATTCATGTGCGTGTTAACACAATGCCAAGGAGGACTTCAGCAATAATCTTTCATAATGCCAGAATACTCGAAGCACAGGCTGAGGAGGAGGAGTGGCAGCAATCTTCAGCTTTAGTTTACTGATCAACCAAATTCCTAGACAGAGTTAGAATTCATTTGAAAGCCTTACTCTTAGCCTCGATCACCCTGACTGGAAAACTCAAAAGCAAGTTTTATTTGTTGTTGTCTATTGTACACCTATTGCTTATTCAGAGTTTCTATAT